>PITA01003607.1:0-36891 GCA_004023965.1 Spilogale gracilis
CGGGATAAAGTAGCCCCAAGCCCCTACCTCCTCCCTCCTCCCCCGCCACCCAGAACAGCCGCCCCGACACACGGGTCGAAGGAAGGGACCCCCACCCAGCCCGGGGCTCGCAAGGCTCCCAAACTTTGCTCAACTTGTGGGCGGTCGGGCTGCGCAGCACCCGCTCCGCGCCCCAAACAAAGGGGTGGCCGGCCAGCCCCCTCCCCACCTCCCCCCTTCCCTCCCCAGCCATCAGCCCCGATCTCCGGCCCCCGGCGCTCCCGGACCCCTTGGCTCCCGCGGCCCTGGGGCGCGGCGAGGCCCACCCACCTCAGGCGGCGGCCGCAGGACGCACCCGAGGGCGCTCGGCCGCCCGGCCCCGCCGACAGCAAAGTCCGGGCGCGGGACTGGCGGGCGGCTCCTGCGAGCGGGGCATGCCGGGAAGGAGCGGGCCGTGCGAAGGACTCGAGATAAAGTCCCCGGGCGCCAGCCCCCAGGTGGGGCGGGGGAGGGGAGCCGGCCGCCGCTTCCCAATCCCCGCTGCCAGGCGCCGCCGTCCCCGCCGAGCCCGGGGCGGGCCGGGGCTTGGGGCGGAGGGAGGCCTGGCAGCCGGGAGGCCCTCACTCAGCCACCCAGGAGGCGCTGCTCGAGCCGCCTGCCGCCGAGCCGGGACCCCGCAGAGGGAGGCCGCCGGGTCCTCGCCACCCCACACCCCTGCGGGCTGGCTGGCCAGCGGCGGCTGCGGAGCCTGAGCGGATTCCGCTAAGGGCTGCTCTGGCAGCCAGTCCGCTCCTACACACTGTGGCTTAAATCCAGCTCTGCCACTCACTAGCAGTGGACAACTTACTTCATTCTCCTTGGTTTCCTCATCTATAAAGTGGGGCAGCTACTTGCAGGCATGCTCAGAGCTGCCTGGCCCAGGTAAACGCGAATCGGCGGGAGCTCTCATGACAGCCTCACGCACACTGGGCACCCAAGCAGGTTCACTCCAAACAGTTGCTGTGCCGGGGACAAGCGTAAGAATGCAGGGCCGTGGCTGGCTGGCCTGCCCCTTCTGTTTGCACTTGTCTCTAGAGACCCACGGAGACTCACGTTATTCCTCACTGCCCCCACTCTGCGGACAGCTGTCCCTTGGCCATCCCTTAGGCGTAAAGATGTGCACACTAAAAGGTACAGGATGCCTTGAGGGATGAAGGTTCTGGAAACAGGTTGGGGCTTTGGGGGTAGACTCTTTTTTCCAGAGTCCAGTGAGCCAGGAGCTTGGTCCAGAAGGAAGACAGGACTGCAGTGAAGCCGGTTAAAGCCTGGAGCTTAAGGCAGAGACCCAGTCAACCAATCTAAGGTCAGTACTGGCTTCAAGTGCCAAAGGATGCATGCCAGGTCCTGGGCAACTTAATGCAAGTTCCACAAACTGGTCACCCCTAAGCCACATGCACCCCACAGAGGTGTTTTGTTTCTCGTTGTTGTTTCTGACTTATAGTTTTTTTAAAAAATGAAACTAGTCCACATTTTAAAATATCAAGAATTTCACTTACACCTACAGATTTCCAGCTTCTCTGGAAAATTCATAAGATCTACCAAAATGTAGCCCGCATTCATTTGGGAGTAACAGTGAGCAGGAGAGGGGCGGCTGCTGTCCCCAGACATGTTCTCTTGGACCACTACCCTCCCCACTGCATACAGTGCCTTCTCATGCAGTCACAGCTCACCGGTTTGGTTGAGAGCCGGGCTGGGTGAGCAGCTGTGCTTCCCACTACTGGCAGTTAGGGACAGGAAGGCTGAGGATGATTTTGGTACCCTTTCAAGTGCTTTCGTGGAAAAGCTTGGTCAGGGAGCACGAATTCCTGTCCCCTTCATGAGTCCTTCTAGCTGGACTAAGCATCAAATTACATAAAACATTAACAAGAGAAAATCAGGGGCACCTGGGTGGCTCAGTGGCTAAGCGACTGCCTTCAGCTCAGACCCGGGATAGAGTCCCACATCGGGATCCCTGCTGGGCGGGAAGCCTGCTTCTCCCTCTCTCACTCCCCCTGCTTGTGTTCCCTCTCTGGCTGTGTTTCTCTCTGTCAAATAAATAAAATCCTTTTTAAAAAAAAAAGAGAGAGAGAATCAAATTTAATAGCGTACATATAGGGAATCCACACAGTCACGGAAATTTCAAAGACAGGCAGGCAAAATGAGGTATATGTCCCTCTGAACTAAGGAGAATGAGGCTAAGGGTCTGGGACTTCAGAGGAAAGAAATGCAATTCACAGGGCAATAAAAAAAGGACAAGTTTAAAGTTTAATGTTTGCCCAGCCTTACAGATCGATCATTCAGATAAAATTTATCTTTGCGGGACACCTGCGTGGTACAGTCCGTTAAATGTCCAACTCTTGGTTTTGGCTCAGGTCATGATCTCAGGGTGTGGGATCCAGCCCGCGCCGATTCCACACTCAGCATGGAGTCTGCTTGAGATTCTCTCTCCCTCTCCCTGCCCCTCCCGCTCCTGATTCATGCTCTCTCTCTCCCCCCTAAAATAGATAAATATATCTTTTTAAAAATTATCTTTACTAACAACCTT
This sequence comes from Spilogale gracilis, assembly GCA_004023965.1. Classification (NCBI taxonomy): domain Eukaryota; kingdom Metazoa; phylum Chordata; class Mammalia; order Carnivora; family Mephitidae; genus Spilogale; species Spilogale gracilis. The sequence goes on from PITA01003607.1 coordinate 2,543, forward strand.
ATTCTGGAAAGACTGTCCAATTTCGATTCTTCTGTGTAAATAAGGGAGAGACAAAAGTTTCTCTTAAGCCCACAAGGTCTCAATTGCCTTTGGCTCAAAATAGTCCAAATGCCAAAGTGGCACATTGTGGGGGGAGGGGCCTGTCCCAAACCCCTTCCGCTTAGACTGTTTAAGGAAAATGGGCTGACAGCAAAGCAGCAACCATCAGAATGGGTGACCTGGGACAGTAAGTGTTTCCATTTCTTGAAAATACTCTGAGAATAATGGAGTGCTATTTTTATCTTGGGTGATTTAGACATTTGGTGGCCTTGAGGTAAGAAACTAAACTACATGATAAAGAAGATGTGATATATATATATCATAAATATATGAATATATATAATGGAATATATATAATAGAATATATATATATATATATATATATATAATGGAATATGACTCAGCAACTCAGCCATAAAAGAGAATGACATCTTGCCATTTACAACAACAGGGAGTGCGTAATGTTAAGTGAAATATCAGTAAGAGGAAGACAAATATATGATTTCACACATAAGTGGAATTTAAGATACAACAAAAATGAACAAAGGAAAAAAGAGACAAACCATAAAACAGACTCTTAAATACAGAGAAAAAACTCAGAGTTACCAGAGGGGAGTGTGGGGTGACAGGATCAGGTGGAGGCCGGGGGATGGGTGGGGGGCTGTGCAGGAATCTGAGGCCGAACAAAGGAGACAGAAGTTTATTGACTACAACACAAGAGTAGATGAGCAGGTCAGTGAGGGAGAGACTGTCTGCCGAGGGGCAGTGTTAGGGGCTGTAGGTAAGGGGGAATTGTGAGGAGATATGGGAACAAATGATATTTTCCTTTTCTGGTTCTTGTGTCCGGGTGTAAGCAGCCCATTGGTCAGCTACGCCTTATGGCTATTTTTTTTTTATTCATTTATTTGAGGGAGGCAGAAGGAGAGAATCTTCAAGCAGACTCCCTGCTGAGCACGGAGTCCCACTTGGGGCTCAATCCCATGACCCCGAGATCATGACCTGAGCCAAAACAGGAGTCAAACGCTTAACCCACTGAGCCACCCAGGCACATGGGCTGTTGGTTTTTTTTTTTTTTTTTTAAGATTTTATTTATTTGACAGAGAGAAACACAGCCAGAGAGGGAACACAAGCAGGGGGAGTGAGAGAGGGAGAAGCAGGCTTCTCGCCGAGCAGGGAGCCCGATGTGGGACTCGATCCCGGGTCTCTGGGATCATGACCTGAGCCAAAGGCAGTCGCTTAACCAACTGAGCCACCCAAGCGCCCCATGGGCTGATTGTTTTTAAGAAATAGCAGACACAGGAGAAGCTCTGAAAACTGACTAGAAATTGCCCTTTTGTAAAAGAAACATATATATATAAGGGAAATCTCCATTTGTTTTGGGGCTATTTGTTGTTTTGTTTTGTTTCATTTTGTTTTGTGGCTGGGGACAATATGCTTTACTGATGATACATGATGACGCAGGGTTCCCCAAATCCCTCCGCTTCTTCTGGAGGTCTGGGATGGAAACTGTGTAGAGGTCAGGAGATTCTCGGTGTGTCAGGGGATGAGTTGGAGCAAGGACTCCCCAGCAGCTGAAGGTCTCTCTCTCTCCCCCTTGCTCTCCTTGGGGCTGGTGGTCCGAGGGGCTCTTACTCCTTGGAGGCCATGTGGAACATAAGGTCTACCTCTTGGCTGCTGGAGCCAAGTTCATTGTCATACCAGGAAATGAGCTTGACACGGTGGTCACCGAGGGCAGTGCCAGCCCCAACATTGAAGGTGCAAGAGTGGGTGTCCCCGTTAAAGTCGCAGGAGACAACCTGATTCTCCCTGTAGCCCAGAAGACCTTGAGGGGGCCCTCTGATGCCTGCTTCACCCTCATATTTGGCAGCTTTCTCCAGGAAGCAGGTCAGATCCATAATTGACACACTGTGGGTAGGGACATAGAGGTTCATGCCAGTGAGCTTTCCATTCAGCTCAGGGATGACCTTACTTACAGCCTTGGTGGTACCAATAGAAACAGGAATGATATTCTAGCAGATCCTTGGATGGACATCAGGCCACAGCTTCCCAGAGGAGCCATCCCTGGTCTTCTGTGTGGCAGTGGTGGCAAGGACTGTGGTCATGAGTCCCTCCATGATGTCAAAGTTGTCGTGGATGACCTTGGCCAGAGGGGTCAAGCAGTTGGTGGTGCAGGAGTCATTGCTGACAATCTTGAGGGTGTTGTCATAATTCTCATGGTTAACGCCCATCAGAGACAAGGCGCATCAGCAGACGGAGCAGAGATGATGACCCTCTTGGCCCTACCTGTCAAGTGAGCCCCAGCTCTCCCCATGGTGGTGAAGACTCCAGCGGACTCCACAATATACTCAGCACCAGCATCACCCCATTTGATGTTGGCAGGATCTGGCTCCTGGAAGATGGAGATGGACTTTCTATTGATAAGTATCCTGTTCTTGGCCTTGACTATGCCATTGAATTTGCCATGGGTAGAATCATACTGGAACATGTAGATTATGGAGTTGAGTTCAATGAAGGAGTCGTTTACGGCAACAATAACCACTCTGTCACAGTTGGGTGTCTGGGTCGCTCAGTCAGTTAAATGTCTCACCTCAGGGTCATGAGTTTAAGCCCTGCATTGGGCTCCATGCCCAATTTGAAAAAAAAAATGGGGACACCTAGGGGGCTCAGATGGTTGGACGTCTACCTTCAGCTCAGGTCATGATCTCCAGGTCCTAGGATCGAGCCCCACATTGGGCTCCTGGCTGGCTCAGCAGGGAACCTGCTTTCCCTGTCCCTCTGCCTTTCCTTCTGCCCATGTGCTCTCTGTATCTCTCTCTGTCAAATGAATAAATATAATCTTTAAAACTTTTTTTAAAATCCATTTTGCCAGAGTCAAAAGCAGCCCTGATGACCAGGCACCCAATATGACCAAACCTGTTTACTCCAACTTTTACTGTCATGTCTCTGGGACATGCTTGTCACTGCTCTCAGTTGAGTGGGGAGGAACAGAGAGCCAGGAAATCTGCATCTATTTTTTTTAAGATTTTATTTATTTATTAACAGAGAGAGAGATCACAAGTAGGCAGAGAGGCAGGCAGAGAGAGAGGAGGAAGCAGGCTCCCCGCTGAGCAGAGATAGGGCCTCGATCCTAGGACCCTGAGATCATGACCTGAGCCGAAGGCAGAGGCTTAACCCAATGAGCCACCCAGGTGCTCGGAAATCTGCATTTAAAAGGGTGTCCTCTCTGTCCCCGGAAGAAAAGATGATTCTAAATCTATATTCTTATCAATGGGAAGGCGCCAGTTTAAATGTGCATAACATACCCTTGTTTGTTGTGATTTTTCCAAGTAACCTCCCATAAGTGGTCTGGCTCCTGCCCCCTCTAACATATTTCTTTTGTCTTTTTTTAATTAAGATTTGATTATTTATTTAAGAGAGAGGGAGAGCATGAGTGGGGGGGGGCAGAGGGACAAGCAGACTCCCCACTGAGTGGGGAGCCCAATGCCCAGGTCCCTGAGAGCATGACCTGAGCAGGAGTCAGACCCTTCACCATTTGAGCCACCCAGGCGCTCCTCATTTCTTTTGTCTTTAGCTGGAGGTGATATTTAAGGTGGTGGTTTGGGCCATTTCAGGGAGTTACTCAGTTTTCCTGGGTGTCTCCTATATGTATAGGAGATAGGCATTTTATTAAACTTCTGTTTTTCTCCTGTTAATCTTTCTGGTTACATGGGAGTCTCAAACAAAAAATCTTGAAGGGTAGAGGAAAAATTGTTTTTCCTCCCTTTAAGACCAAAGCAAACAAATGTTGTAAATGCCCCAGTACAACACTCAGCTGCAGAGAGGACGGTATGGTACTAAAGCTGTGCCTTTACTGGCCACATCTCTCCCATCATTCTAGCAACTCCTGCTGTCCTAGTGCCCCCTTGAAGTCTCCCTGGACTGATCTGCAATAAACACAGTGTTCTTACTTGCAAGCAATTGAAACTGATTACCCCATGTAGAAGGGGACTTATTGAAATGACAGGTGCCCACAGAATCAGCAGGAAACAAAACACCCAGATTAGGAGATGGGCAGGTACCACAGAGGCTCCAGGGCCTGGGAGCAATGACCCTGAAATGACTGTGACCCTCCCCTTCAATTTTACCTTTCCTTCCATATTCAAAGTTGAGGGTAGGAACTCACGCCATGTGTCTCCAGTGCAGGAGGTGAGGCATGGGCAGTCCCCTTCCTTCTGATACATCTGCATGCAAGCGGATTTCCCCAACAAAGGTAAGAGGGATGGTTACTGGACTGCTCCTCAAAATTCAAGCACCCTACATATGGCGTCTCCCCATTCAGTCTGAAAGCCAGGCGGTAGCAAGGATTTCCAAATTGAAGACTAAACTCATCGATTAGAGAGGAGAAGCCAGCTGGTCAGAAATGGGGCACATGGGTGGCTCAGTTGGTTAACATCTGCCTTTGGCTCAGGTCATGATCTGGGGTTCCTGGGATCAAGCTCTGCATCGGGTTCTCTGCTTCCTCTCACTCTTGCTCTCTCTCTCTCTCAAATAAATAAAATCATAAAAGAAAGAAAGAGAGAAACAAACAGACAAATGGTGCTGAGGGTAATAAGGAGGAAAGTGGCTTCCTACTGGCCAGTGGTTGCAAGGTGGTACTCTGCCCAGGCAAGGAGTAAACTTTTTTAAGCTCCTACTGTGTACCAGACACTGATTGGGCATTTTACATGCCATCTCCTTTGATCTTCTCACCAACCCTGACTGGACTAAGAATCATTTGACACAAGACAGATTTACAGGGAAAAAAATCAAATTTTATTTCATATTTGGGGGGAGTCCACACAGACATGTAAATTCCATGCAAATTGAGGTATACACCTCTTTCTGAACTGAGGAGGAGGGGTAGGAGTCTAGGACTTTACAGGGAAAGAACGAAATCCACAAGAAGTTGTAAAACAGTGCATGCTTGGTAAACAAATGTTTGGGTCACTCAGAAACTGTGGGACATGGAGGACTTTGATCAGACAGGCCTTGCCAGGCTCCTCCTTGTCTACCATACCCAGTTCATATCATAATGTAGCTACTTATGTTGACAGCTCTCTTCCTGGCAGATCCTCAATCTAAATTCATTTTAGGCAGTTGAGGGAAAGTAAAGAGATTTCCTGAATCCGCTGGGCCCAGAAATCAAGACTAGTACCTACAATGGGTGACAACCATGGGGAGGAGCCCAGCTTTTCCTCTAGACTAAGCCAAATCCCAGTGCTTGGGGCAGGAGGAGTGTGGGCAGAGTCAGGGACGTCAGGACCCTCTCAGATTCCCTGAGCATAGTCAACTCTCAGAGAGCAGTAGACAGACTGGAATCCTCACTCAACTCTTGAGTCAGTGGGATTAACAATCCCACAGGATGACTGTGGGCTGGATGGAAGAGGCTTGTATCACAAACCCTGTTAGGGAATGCCCAAACTTGTTTTTGGATGCTTATCCTGAATCCCCAGGAGAGTGGGAACCTAGCAGAGAAGCCCAGGTCCAAGCATATAGCCCCCAGATTGTCTTCAGTGCCCAGGCAACCCATCTGAGCAGCAGCCTCTCCATTCCTGTAGAGAGCCCAGGGCTGTGGACAGAACCCCACAAGAGACAGCTATGGAGAGAATGGGGGAGGGCTTGAGGGCCTCCCATGTGGAGCAGATCAACCCCAGATCATTTCGTAGAAGGCTGGTTTAGGACCTGCTCACAACCTAAATCCAAGCAGGTATCCTTCAAGGAGTGGTCCCTGAGTGTCATCTTTGCCTCAGAGGCATGTGCCCTCATCGGTGAGCTAAAGCTTGGGGCATGCTGGAGAGAGAAATTCTTTCTTTGAAATTCAGTTTACGGGCCTGACATCTTCTGTGTCTTCTCTGAACCCCACAACATCCTCACCTTTTTTTATACCCCATCCCTCTGTGTTGACCTGGATGGCACCATCCATCGTGGAGTTGCTCCCTGGTCCCTCTCTCCTTCCCAGCTCAGAGCAGATGGCAGCAGCTGGGGAAGGTCCTACGGCAGCAAGACTGGCCTTGCTCTTGATTTGTGATTACAGGCCATTTTCTATCTTCTTCTGACTTACTATCTCAGTCTCTCCTGCCTAAGTCCCATCTGCAAACAGCCGATCTCATCTTAAATATCTCTCTGCGTACCAAGTGATTCTAGCTACCCCTGTCTCTGTTCCCTTTCAGCACTAAATTTCTCCTTTTGTCTCAACACCATCTGAAAAGCTGTCTCTACTATCTGCGTTCACTCTTCTATCTGCTTAAATCAGCCTGATGCCTGCCTTGCTCCAGAGAGTTGACTTCTCAAGGTCACTGTGATCTCCAGGTCTCCAAATACACGTCCATGTCGTGCCTCCTTTTAACACTCTCCCCGGGATGGTGCACAGCAGACCGGACCACCCTCTCTCTTCTTGGCTTCCATAGCACCACCCTCTTCTGATTTCTCACATTCCTCCCCCTTGGTGTGTCCATTGTCCATCATCTGATTCTACATACTAGAATTTCCTTAACCTTGGTTCTGAAGTCTTCTGGCATCCATTTCACCCCGTACCCATTCCTGCTGACACATATATCTCACCATTTATGCATCTTTGGCCCAGTCTTTTCTATTTGGCATCTCTGTTTGCAGGTTTCACTGGTATTGAAAACTGAACTGGTCCACAATGGAATTCTCAATTGTCACCTCTCCCAAAACACCTGTCCTGCTTCCTCGAGTCTTCTCAGCACCGCTGTCCCCCACACTGCTCAAGCCCCAGACCGAGGAAGCATCACTGTTTCCTCACTGCTCACATCCATCCTGTTAGCAAATCATATTGATTCTATCTCAGATTCATTCCATATCTCTTCACTTCTCCCCATCTTGACTACCACCCACACTCATGCAGGCCATCACCATCTCTCTCCTAAACCTGGACAAAGTATTTCTAACTAATCTTCCTCTTGGCACACATCCAGTCTATACTTGACATCGTAGCAGCAGTGATGGAAATGTTCTGTATCTTCACCTGGGTGTATATATGTATACCTTTGAGGTGTGTTTAGATGTGGAGACTTTACTATAGGATAAACCACAACTAAGAAAAAAAAATGACCAAGACATCAATTCCCCAGTTAAAACCCTTTAGTGGCTTCACTTTGGAATACCAGCCTTGCAGATCCTGGCTCCAGCCTCTTCCTCCAGTCTCATCTCCTACTGCACTTCTCCCTTGCTCGCTAGAACCCAGCTGCCTTGGCTTTCATTAATTTTCTCTAACAAGCTAAAGCTTTCCTGCCTGCCTCAGGACCTTTGCTCAAGCTGTTCCCTCAAGCCCAGAATCCTTCGCCATGCTTAGCACCTTTCTTCCATCACCTCACCTACTCAGGCTTGCCCCATCACCACATCTAAAATATATCAGCCCATTTATTCTTCCTGCTCCTACATTATTGTACTTTTTTTTTTTAAAGATTTTATTTATTGGCAGAGAGAAACACAGCCAGAGAGGGAACACAAGCAGGGGGAGTGAGAGAGGGAGAAGCAGGCTTCCCGCTGAGCAGGAAGCCCGATGTGGGGCTTGATCCTGGGTCTCCGGGAACATGACCTGAGCCAAAGGCAGTTGCTTAACCAACTGAGCCACCCAGGTGCCCCCATTATTGTACTTTTATAATGCTACTATTTTTATGACACTACAGTGTTTTCCCATACTTGGGACCAGCGTCTACATTGACAGGCCCTCATTACACCCGTGCTATATTATGTGAAGTGCTGCATAGATAACCAACACCACAAGAGTCTTCTATTCAAAGAACAACAACAACAAAATCCTTTTTTGTTGTTGTTCTTTTAAATCTAAATAGAGGTGTTTAAGAAAAAAATCATCAGTTCATTCCAGTGCAGCAGCCTCTACCCTGGGGCTGAAGATGAGAGAGACGAGAGATAATGAGTACACAGCATGAAGGGGTGGATGGTGTCCTCCAAAAAGACAATAGGTAAGTTCAAACAGGAGGAGCATGCCTCAGAAAAAACTTAATGCCATAAACAAACGTAACACTCATAACACAAGAAAAAAATGCTTTTCTTTCCTTATTTATTTTTTTACAAATTAAGTCAGAGACTAAAAACATAGGACCCAGAGACCAGGTCTGTAGCACTGAGACTCCTGTGGCTACAGTTAATCTGTTAGACATCTTGTCTCCCAACTCAGTCCTCTGACCCATCTGATTGTTTTTGACAAGTGCAATCATTTCAACAGCAGACCCATTCAGAACACTTCATTTACACAAAAGCTCTCCCAAGAGGACCTCTGCTTAACTGCTTCCAGGATCTCTCTGCTGGTGATGGCTCTTCTGTGGTTGTAGAAGGACAGTCTGACTGCCTCCAGGCTAACCCATTCCAGCAGCCAGTCCTCCAGAGTGCCCAGGGCATCCAAGACCCAGGAATATCCGCTGAAGTCTGGGTGAGTCTGGGACAGAAGGGGCACAAGGGTAAGACAAAGGAGTGAGGGCTCCCCAGAGTAAGCAGTTTATGGTCTAACCCTGCACCCATGCCTTCCACGGATTGGGACACGTGTGGAAGCACAGGACCCGTCTGGAGGTACAATGGTAGGAATGTGATTAAAGAAATCGGGCCCTTGTGCCTATCAACTGAGCAAGAGCGGGGAGGGGGAATTCGTAACTGATGAGAAAGATTGCCCTTCCAGAAAGCGCGGGCTCTCCAGTTGTGGTTCTCAGCTGGGGGCAATGTCTCTGGGCATTTTTGACTGGGAGGGAGGCTGCTATTGGCCTCCTCTATCCACGGGCTAGAGCCCAGAGGTGCTGCCCCGGAACCCACAATGCTCAAGACAGGCCCCCAACAAATAATTAAGCAGCCCCAAAATGTCAACAGCGCTGTGGTTGAGAAACCTTGCTCTAGATCACATACCTTCTTTCGTTTCCCCTATTTTTCCTTAATCCCATTTTCCCCTTCCTCTCATGGGATAAGCAACAGATTCCAAAAGATCCCACTGGAATACGGGCGGGGTGGGGGGGTGGCGTTGGACAATCACACTCATACAAAAAAACTCAGCCTTGCTTTGTTGTCTTGAAGAAAATCCAAAATCAAGGCTTAGTACACACGTAAAATCTCTTTACTGTCTTCCTCATCGCTTCTTATTCTTTTTTTTTTTTTTTCCATCGCTTCTTTTGAAGGGGAAGACCTCTCTTGGTTTGTTCTTTGCAATGGTACACTACGGGGCGAGGTTGGGTGGGCAGGGGGGAAAAATGAAAGCCTACCCATTTTAAGTAAATTATTATTTTTTTAATGGTTAATCTTTTTTTTTTTAAGGTTGTATTTATTTATTGGACAGAGAGAAACATAGCAAGAGAGGGAACACATGCAGGGGGAGTGAGAGAGGGAGAAGCAGGCTTCCCGCTGAGCAGGGAGCCCGATGCAGGGCTCGATCCTAGGAGTCCGGATCATGACCTGAGCCAAAGACAGTTGCTTAACCAACTGAGTCACCCAGGCGCCCCTTAAGTAAATTCTAAGTACAGAGCACCATTTAGTGAAAACCTGATAAATGTCACTCTTCAAAGAATAAGAGCAGACCAGGTGCTGGAGCCCCTCTCTGTAAGAGGGCGTTTACGGATCAATGTCTACATTGCCCATCTGCAGATACAAGGGAGGCAGGAAGAGCTCAGGTGTTTGGGGTTGCTGCCAACGGAAAGCAAGCCAAGCAGCACAGGCAGCAACCCCAAACAGATCCGGATTGTAGAAGCTGTGGGCATACAACGTTTCAGGAATGTGATGTGTGAAGAAGCACTCCCCTATGACAAAAACCTGCAGTCCAAAAACACACCCAGGGTCTCTAACACGAAAACCTGTTGTGGCCATTCTCAGTTTCCACAAAGAGAGCCCCAACTCACCTGCTTTAGGATCTTCCCCATGTAACTACAATAGGCCTCCTTCTTCTTCTTCCTCTTCTGCCTCAAGGTTGAGTTGACCCACTCATCCTTCTCTTTGGCTGGGATATAAGGCATAGTCCTCTTTTTAGGGAATCTCAAGCCATGTAAACAAATGCAATACACGGGGAAGGCTTAATCCTTACACTTTTGCTTATAGCACTGGCTGTAGGTAAGTAAACAACCCCCCACCACTAGAAGAGGTTTTATAGAGAGAGCTGGAAGACACTCTTTCCTAATAAAATCAATGATTAGTGAGTGCACCTGCCAAAGATGAATATTCTCAGAATACTTAAGAAATATTGGGTGTAGAGTCTAAAGCAGGCTTAGGGTACATTCTGGAAAGGGGCTTCAGGTGGGAAACTCAAAACATTAACATTTCCTCTGCTCTAGCCCATGCAATAGAGAAGATGGCCACTTTGATGTAATGGCCATTAATTTAGCTGGCAACACTAAAACCCGAAGTTATTCCTTTTCCATGTGGACTAAATCCAGGTGTTCTTACTACAGTGGTTCTTGGCTACAAAAATTTCAATTCAAAAGAATTGGAGGATTGGGAGTGGAATCTGGGAAGTTGAATTTTTTGCTAAAGCGGCACTGGTGAGTCTAAGGGCCAGCCAGATTTGGGGTTCATTTGTCTATAAAACTTTCCAGAAGCAACTGCGCAGGACCAGGGTTTGGGACAGAAGGAGCCATTCTGCATGGATCTGCTCCATTTGCACTTGGAGGACCACATGGTGTATGCCACAGCAACTGAGAATTCAGGCGACAAAGCAGGAACAGGGAAGCCAGGACACAAGAGTGAAGGTCGAGAAACCTTAGAGAGGTTGCAAACTCTCGGCAATTAGTATTATCAGCTCAGCTACAAGGAAGCGACCAGCCTGACCCCAACCAACAGGTAAGATGATACCAGAGAGCCGGGATGTCAAAGGAAGAAAAGAACCAGAGGACAAGAGACACTCCTTCCTCTCTCAGTGATGAGCTGCACTAAAACCCTGGTGTGGGGGACTGGGGGGTCCCAATGAGACTGTCAGCTCCCAGTTATGGAGCCCAGTGTCCCAGCCCCCACACAAAGTGCGGGATGTCCTTTATTGCATGTAATTCTCATGGCAACCTTAGGAGGGAGGATATTAGTATTACTCTCACTTTACAGAAGAGGAAACTGAGTCTCCGGGGGCTCAGGTGCCCTGCCCAGGGTCCCATACAGTACACAGGGGGCAGAACCAGCTCCTGGGCCTCTGCTTCCAACCCCATGCTCCACCACTTTCCAAACTCAAACACCAGAACCCCCCAATCTTTGTAGTTACACGTGTGTGCTCTGCCTAGCAGCTGTATATATTTATTCGTTGATGAGATGCTTGGGATGCAGCCAATCTGCTGCGCAGGCTCAGTTCCCCAAATAATTCTTTGCTAACAATGATAGAATTCCACTGAACACTTCTGTGAATGGAAAAAGCGGTTCCCTCTCACCCACCTGGTGGTCAAAGCACATCCCACCCACTGCCCCAATTCCTACTCTCTTTTTACTGGCTTCATCTCTCATTATCTCTCTAGTTAAAAAGGCAATGTATGCACAAAGGATATGTTTTATGATAAAATGAATGGGAAGTTTTGTTTTTGGTTTTAAAGATTTTATTTATTTATTTGAGAGAGAGAGAGGATAGCAAGCACAAGTGGGGGGAGGGAGCAGAGGGAGAAGGAGAAGCAGACTCGCCGCTGAGCAGGGAGCCTGATGTGGGACTCGATCCCAGGACTCTGCGATTCTGGGATCATGACCTGAGTCACAGGCAGATGCTTAACTGACTGAGCCACCCAGCCACCCCTGAATTAGAAGTTTTAATGCAACAAAGTGTATTTAAACTGGCAAAAATCGTTATCTTGGTGGGATGTCACTCTTCACTGGTTACCAGTGAACCAAAGGGCCAGTGGGGAACCAAACCAGCACTATGATGTCCAGAAGATGCTGGAGAGCACAGGCGAAGGGTGAGAGCAGAGGTGGTTTTGTCATGGGAGGGTCTCACAGAAGGCTTGGGGAGATGGCGCTCACTCACCCAAAAATAGCAAATTTTGGGCACCTGGGTGGCTCAGTCAGCTGAGTGTCTGCCTTCGGCTCGGATCATGATCCTGGGGACCTGGGATGGAGCCCTGTATCAGGCTCCTTGCTCAGCGGAATCTGCTTCTCCCTCTGCCCCTCCCCACTGCTCATGCTCTCTCTTGAATGCTCTCTCTCTCAAATAAATAAATGAAATCTTAAAAAAAAAAAAAGAGCAAATTTTGATCCCCTACTAAGTGCAAGGCCCATGGCTATGCATGGAAATGGTGATAAATTACTGAGAAGAATTGCAAAACTGACAAGAGAAAGTCATGGGGTGATCAGAAGACTCGCCAGCGTCTATTAGAAATCTCAGGCAGCTAAAAAAGACATGCAGTAAATCACCTGTTAGTAAGTTCCCTATCCTGAAGATAAAAGAAGCAGTTGCAGTAATAGCAATGCTAACTTGTATTTATTGAGGGCTCAGTAGTTGCCTTGAATTATATAAAACACTATATAGACATCTCGTCTCATGGTTTTATTTTTTTATTATTTATTTATTTATTTATTTATTTATTTAATATTTTATTTATTTCACAGAGAGAAACATAGCCAGAGAGGGAACACAAGCAAGGGGAGTGAGAGAGGGAGAAGCAGGCTTCCTGCAGAGCAAGGAGCCCGATATGGGACTCTATCCCGGGTCTCTGGGACCATGACCTGAGCCGAAGGCAGTCGCTTAACTGAGCCACCCAGGCGCCCCTCGTTTCATGGTTTTAATACAGAGATGGATGTTATCATCTCTTTAAAAAAGAGGTGAGGTGAGGCGCCGGGGTGGCTCAGTAGATTAAGCATCTGCCTTCAGCTCAGGTCATGATCCCAGGGTCCTGGGATGAGCCCTGCCTTGAGCTCCCTGCTCAGCGGGGAGCCTGCTTCTCCCTCTCCCTCTGCCCCTCCCCCCAACTCCTGTGTGGTCTCTCTCTCTTCCTCTCTGCTCTCCCCCATCCCACCCCTGCTCATGCTTGCACTCTCTCTCCCTCTCTTGAATGAATAAATAAAAGCTTTTTTAAAAAAGAGAGAGATGAGGAAACCAGGGCTTATAAAGATAAATTAAATTTGTTCAAAGTCACACAGGTAGTAAGTTGCAAGGCTAGGAACTGAACCCCAAAATGTGCCTGACCCCAAAATTCCCATCCATATTTCTGGAAGTTAGGCCTCCTGCCCACCTGCAGCAGAGTCTCCTGAGCTGCTTATTGAAATGAAGATCCAGGGCGCCTGGGGGGCTCAGTTAGTTAAGCAACTGCCTTTGGCTCAGGTCATGATCCTGGAGACCCAGGATCAAGCCCCGCATCGGGTTGCCTGCTCGGCGGGAAGCCTGCTTCTCCCTCTCTCACTCCCCTTGCTTGTGTTCCCTCTCTCGCTGTGTTTATCTCTGTCAAATAAAGAAATAAAATCTTAAAAATATAAAATAAAATAAAATGAAGATCCCCAAGCCCCGTCGTATGCCTCAGGACAGTTAACTAAAGCTTGGGTCCCACTCTACCCGCATTGTCTCCTCACTCTGGGGAAAACACTGCTCTTCTCGGAACCCTACTCAGTTACAGAAGAGCTAATTAGAAAGTTAGAAAGGGTGAGGACACCAGGAGAAAGTGAGTGTGATGTGGCTAAACATAGACACAGACCTTAGACATTGAGAAAGCAGACTTTACAGAGATTAACAATAGTAGTGTTGGAATCTATTCTAAAATTCTAAAAGGGAAGTCAACTCAAAAAAAAAAAAAAAATAGAAGGCTCTTCCTTAACTAGCCATGACCTTGGCCTCCATCCTTGATTATAATTCGCTCCAACCTGGTCCTATCTTGGTGGAATATGAGCTCCAAAGGACAAGCCAGGCTCAAAATTAGGGATAATGAGTAACAAGAGCAGAAGATGGCACAACTGGAGTTCAGGGCACAGTGTGAGTCTGGGCAGTGACTTGAGAAATAAGCCTGAGTTCAAGGGGTGTTGGAGTCTGCTTTTCTGTGGATGAGGAGGTCTAATGAATCAATGGCCCATCTAGGTCCACGCGTTGCCGCATATTGCAGAGGGGATCTGGATATTGGGTGGGATATTAGTTTATATGATCTCTGAGGTCTCCTAGGTTTTGTGGCTTCTACTTTCCCCCTATATCATGTCTTCGGGGGTCAGGCTGTCAGAATTTGAATGGAAGGACTGCTCATATTCTTTCTACCTCTGGGTAGTCTGAAGAATTGATCCAGTTGAATGGAAGAAGTCAGAGGGTCGCACGGTACATTTTAACATCATCCCATTTTGTGACCTTAATTCTAGAAGATGACTGCTGCTACAGCTCACCATTTGGGAAACTCTGGGTGAATGGCAGGAGGAGACGGGATCTAGGGGAACAGATTAGAAGATGTGACAGTCTTCTTGGAGTGTCAGCTCTGTAGATACTCATTGGGTATTAATGGTGGATGATACTGGTAGTGACTACTTACTACTTTGTCAGGTGGAGGCAAGAAAGGAAATCAGAATTTTTCCCAGCCCCAGCAATATCTTATTTAACCCCTCTGCCAAGCTTTTAGAGGAGGAGAAAAAAGTATAGAAGAAAGAAGGACATCAGACTCCTCCATTTAAAATTAGGGGTAGGGAGACTGGGGTTACCCAGAGAAGATCGAGGGTGCTCCCTTGCTTCTCTATCTTCTTCCCCCCCGCATCTTGTCTCACAAATGAATGTCCATATTGGGTAGTGGAGACTACCCACCGTTCAAATCAGAAGATTTACTTTCTGGTCCTAGTTCTGCCAGCGCCTCTGCTCTGACCTAGTCATAGGCAGCTGCTCTTCTGGGCTCTCAGTTTCCCCAGGGGGTATGCATTTGATTACACAACCCGTTAAGACTCCTTAGAATCTTTTTATGCGTGGTCTGCAGGGGTGCTTGGCTGTCTTGGTCAATACAGCTGGCAATTTGATCTCAGGGTTGTAAATTCAAGCTCCTTTTTGGGCTTGGAGATTACATTAAAAAAAAAAAAAGTCTGTTCTGCAAAACAGCAGCAACAGCACTTGGGGATCTTGTCAAAATGCAGATTTTGATTCAGTAGGTTGGAGGTAAGACCTGAGACTCTGTATTGCTAACAAAATCCCAAGGGATTCTTATACACTTTAAAGTTTGATACATCCTGCTTTAAGACGCCATCCATCCGGGTTGCCTGGGTGGCTCAGTCAGTCACTGGGCGTCTGCCTTTGGCTCAGGTCATGATCACAGGGTCCTGGCATCAAGCCCCACATCGGGCTCCCTGCTCAGCGGAAGCCTACTTCTCCCTCTCCCACTCCCCCTGCTCATGTTCCCTCTCTTGCTGTCTCTCTCTGTCAAATAAATTTTTAAAAAAGAAGAAGAAGAAGAAAAGACGCCATCCCTCAGTGAATCCACTGTGGATACGCCTTGTGGTTTTTAATCACATCCCCTAGTTTTCTAGCTCTGGGACTACTAATGGCCAGAATAGCTTGAGGGTAAGTGATTTTTCTGGCTTGGGGCCAAGAGAAATGCCACAGGCTCCTTGAAATATAATACTACACCTACACACATCCATTTACTAATAAATAACTCACTAATTAATTTACCTCTATTCAAGAAATACCTAAGGGGAAGCAGGCGTAGCTTGAGGGCTGGAGATAAAAGGATGAGGAGGGCATGGCCTCCATCTGGGAGATGTTAGGGGGCAGGGCTGGACAGCCAACTCCAACTCAGTGTGATAAGCACTTCTGTAATTAGCAAAGAGGATATGTCGCAGGGAAATGTTTATAGTTGGGAACTATGTTGTCACAGGCAGGAAAAGTTCTGGAGGCTCTCCCAGGCTATGTCTTCCCTTACCGCTGATGCTCTTTCCTGTGGCCATAAATTCGTGGGTCCTCTGCCCACACTGGGGAGTGTGCTGTGGGGGCAGTCCCTCTCTGGTGACTCACAGAATGCCCACGGCAATAGTTTCCTTAAATTCTTCCCCATTCCCCAGTGATTAGAACCTGTGGTGTGACCCTTCCCTTAACTGAGGACTTCTTACCTTGGGATCCATAGACAGGTTATTTGGGGCAGAGGAGCAGAGGGGTCGTGTGTGAACTGTTCTGTGGATGTGCTTAATACATCTGTCTTGAGAGAGGAAGTCCACAGGTTTTCATCAAAGGCCAGCAAGACCTAAACACTGGGAAGCAGTGTCTTGTTATTGTCCACCTGCTATCCTTTAGGACTCGGGCAGTGGCAGTCCCCTTTTCTTTTCCTTCATCTCCTCCCTCTCTTCCTCCGTGCTTAGGTTGATTATGTTAAAAAGAGCTCTGTCTGCAGTATTAGCCATTCCAAAGAGCTAAGGACAAATCCTTGTCCCTAACACTGTCACAAGTAAGCACAGCTGGGACACAGGGACAGCAGGGGAAGAAATCCCTAGAATCCAGAACCCAGTCTTTAGCAATTGTCTGGCTCATCCTTTGTCATTAATAGCTAGCTATAGGTGAGAAAATGAAGTTTTTAAGTCATTTTCTGGGTTTCAGGGTGGTGTGTTGCAGTGAATTTGGCTATGAAGTTTCCCTTTCCTTTGTCCTGTGAGGTATCTGTAGAGTGAAAGGCAGGGGTCCAGGGAGGAAGGGAGGGCCACAGGTGGGCAAGTCATCAGTGACACCAGGGAGGCAACTGTTGGGTCTGCTTTTTACTTTGAAGCACTTAGGCTTCAGAAACCACAGACGGCAATATATATATAGACTTTGATGTACTATTCATAGTTCAAATCCAATCTTTGGCATGAAAGAGGCGGAAGCATGTTTTGGATAATATCTAAGGAAGACAATTCCACCTCATTTGAGTGCATTATGAAGTTATTTTGTGACGTAAATTTGCCTTTCTGCTTCTGCTCCAGAAGAGTTTGGGCTTATAAAATAAATGTATAAAATATCCTTTGAATATACTATGTTTTTCTTGGCCTTCTTGTTTCTGTTTTTGCAGGACTCCTGCTAAAGTGGGCTGTCTTCCTGGTTGCCAGGCACCTGGGAAAGATAGGGAGGGTAGGGCAGCCCAGAAGCATTCTGGGAGGGGAGAACCAGGAGCAAATATTTCCTTTAGAAAATTTAGAGTTGATTTTCACAGATAACCCAGAGCAGATTCCCTGTAGCAGCTGTCAACTGCAGAATGGTTTTTGGAACAACAGCTTTTGTTTATGTGAACATATAGTACTCAGGCCTGGCCCCAGGAGAGAAGTGAACACAGCCCAGAGACCGTTTCTGGGGGCAGGAGATGAGAAGATAAACACCACACAAAGACTGATTTTAATGTAGAAGGCCTATAGAGGGAGGGGACAGATTTACAACCTCACATTGTATAGCTCACTGTCGCAGACCATTCCACATTTATCTATCAAGCAAGTATTTATTAAGAGCTTCACATGTGAGGCACTGTGCTATTGGGTGCTAGACTTACCCCTGAGGACTGAACAGACACAGCCTCCGGCCCTCATGCCCTCTCTCACGGGAGACGAGGACAACAGGCTCAAATATATTCAGTGTTGGAATGGGAATGACACTTCCAGGGTGCTGTTGAGGGCACAGAGGAGGGACAACCAACCTTGACTAGGGAAATCCTGGAAGTCTTCTTGGAGGAAGTGACGTCCAGGCAGAGCTTGGCCACAGGCGTGAGGAGTGTGAACAACAAGGAAAGGAATTTCAGGCAGAGAACAGACTGTACCCACCCTGGGGCATATCTGACAACTAAGGTAAACAATAAATTATTTAAATTCTGAAAACATATTTAAAAGATCAATTATTTAAATTAGGTTTTGTTCTTAGAAGTGTCTGTTCTGCATTTATAAGCTCCCCGTGCATCTATGGCAAGCAGAGGTTACAGATACTCTGTATGAAAGTTTTCACTGAGCATGTTGATTTTTCGGGTGTAGAAAATTCTGATGTGACTTTCGTTTCTAAGTATTACTTGAACATAAACATTTTTATGTTGGGATAGTTTTAGACTGTTGATTTTTAACTTTATATTTTGAAATCATTTCAAATTCACAGAAAAGTGGCAAGAATGGTGCAAAAAAGCTCCCATATATTCTTTTTTTTTTTAAGATTTTATTTATTTATTTGACAGAGAGAGAGATCACAAAGAGGCAGAGAGGCAGGCAGAGAGAGAGGGGGAAGCAGGCTCCCTGTTGAGCAGAGCCTGATGTGGGCTCAATCCCTGGACCCTGAGATCATGACCTGAGCCAAAGGCAAAGGCTTAACCCTCTGGGCCACCCAGGCACCGCACCATATATTCTTTATAGTCACTGATAACTGACATCTTCCTACATTCGTTTTATTTCCTTATATATCTCTACACACATATATATGCATATCTACATGTATTATTATTCTTATTTTTTTGCCAGCTTGAGATATTATACTCTCTACCCCTGAATACTTGAGAACCTATCTCCTGAGAATAAGGACATTCTCTTTTTCTTAAATCTTTTTTTTTTTTTTTAAGATTTTAGTTATTTATTTGACAGAGACATGGTGAGAGAGGGAACACAAGCAGGGGGAGTGAGAGAGGGAGAAGCAGGCTTCCTGCTGAGCAGGGAACCCGATAGGGCTCCCCCCCAGGACCCTGGGATCATGATCTGAGCTGAAAGCAGACGCTTAACAACTGAGCCACCCAGGCACCCCATAAGGACATTCTCTTACAGGATGCCAGGACAATGATTGAATTCAGGAAAACTAATAGCAATGCTATACTACTACTAAATTTATAGTCTGCATTCAAGTTTCACTGATTGTCCCAATAATGTCCTTTACGTTGTTTTTCCTTTCTTAAACATTTAATTTATTTAAATTCAACTTAGTTAACATAGAGTGCATGATTAGTTTCAGGGGGAGAATTTAGTCATTCATCAGTTGCACAGAACACCCAGTGCTCATTATAGCGCGTGCTCTCCTTAATGCCCGTCACCCAGATACCCCATCCCTCCCCCAGCTCCCCTCCAGCAGCCCTCAGTTTGTTTCTTATAGTTAAGAATCCTTTACATTTCTCTGGTTGAAGATCCAGTCCAAGTCACATACTGTCTTTAGTCGTGGTGTCTCTTTAGGGCCTTTTAACCTGGACCAGCCCCGTGGCCTTCCTTTGTCTTTCAAGCCATTGATATTTTTCAAAAGTACAGATCAGGTTTTGGTCGAATGTCCCTTAATGTGATGTTTCTTCATGATCAGGTTCAGGGGATGCATTTTCGTCAGGGAAGTGATGTTATGTCTTTCTAAGGAGAGTGTATCACTCATGATCTCGGCCTGTCTCATTATTGGTAATTTTAACTTTTATTTTGGTTTTTAGTATATTTTAAACTGTAACACAAACATACACATCCAAATGTGTTTATATCTAAATGTTATCTCAAAGGAGACTAATAGTGAGCAATCCTGCTCTATATTATCTTGTTTGAATGCAGACTGTAGTGTTTTGTTTCTCCTGTCTGCATATAGCAGAACTTCTTGTAAATGTGTCATTGATTAGTAAGATTATAGTTGTGCTCTGGCTTTTTTTTTTTTTTAAGATTTTATTTATTTGACAGAGAGAAATATAGCCAGAGAGGGAACACAAGGAGGGGGAGTGAGAGAGGGAGAAGCAGGCTTCCCGCCGAGCAGGGAACCCAATGTGGGGCTCGATCCCGGGTCTCCGGGATCATGACCTGAGCCAAAGGCAGTCGCTTAACCAACTGAGCCACCCAGGCGCGCGCTCCTGTGCTCTGGCTTTTAAAAAGGCTGGGTGTAAAACTCTACAAGTAACAAATTACTACTTAGCCATGTAAATCAGAATTTTCTTGATACTGTACAACCAAAACTGTTCAAAAGTAAATTGGAATACTGAACCCGATTTCAGGTGATGGTGATCCCCAACAGACAGATATGGATTCTTCAAAAGAGCCTCATTGGTCTCATGCCTGATTTTATATTAATTTAGGTATATACGTTTATAAAATGCTCTTTGCATATGTTGTATATATGTGGTATACATTGGGCTTCTATACAAGACACTGATAAACAAGGGTTCCTTTGCCTTGGCCATTTGAAAACCCTAGCTCTATCCCATCATAGATCCTACCAACTGTAGAATGACTTTTGCTCTAACAACCACAAGGCTCAGAGAATACGCACGCATCCATTTCCCATGGGTCATTGAGTGCAGTCCCTGGTCGCTCCAAACTGCACAAAATTTAGGATTATTTCTTCTTCTTCTTCTTTCTTCTTCTTCTTCTTCCTCCTCCTCCTCCTCCTCCTCCTCCTCCTCCTCCTCCTCCTTCTTCTTCTTCTTCCTCTTCTTCTTCTTCTTCTTTGAAATTTAGTTCTTACTTTACAACATACCAGTGCAAACACTTTAGGAATGTACCATAGTATGAAATTACTGACCAACCCACATAATGACCCAAGCAAAAGACAGTCCTGAGCTAGTGTCTAGCTTAGAGGTCTTATTCCACAAATGAGAACGCTGAGATCCAGAGAGGCATCTTCTGAAGAAAAAGAACTGCTCATGGTAGACCGCAACCCAACTCTTCCTGTGTCAGAGGTTGGGGGTGGCTTTCTTACAGCTGAGGTGCTCCCTTCAGAGGTGATCAAGCTGCCCTCCCCTCCCTCTTGGCTAGTGTGGGTTGTTGGCTGCTGAAGCAAGCCCTGAGCAGGGTCCTTCTGTCTGGTTTACTCATCTCAAGTTCACCATAGAGCTGGAGCCCAGCCAGGTCCTTGGGAGCCTCTAGATTTCCTAGAAGATGGTCTTAACTGAAACACAAGGCTGAAGAGGTGCAGCTGCCTTAGAAACTCATTTAAAATATATTTTCAGGGCACCTGGGTGGCTCGGTTGAGCGACTGCCTTCGGCCCAGGTCGTGGTCCCAGGGTCCTGGAATGGAGTCCCACCTTGGCCTCCCCCTGCTCTGTGGGGAGCCTGATTCTCCCTCTCCCTCTGCCCGCCACACCCCTTGCTTGTGCTCTCTCTCTCTGTCAAATAAATAAATAAAATCTTTTAAAAACTACATATTTTCATCAGGAGAAAAGTAGTCTGAGTTCCAAAAGAATTTTCCAAGCTCAACCAATATATCTATAAGTTGGAGACCAGTTCGAACTCATTCCTCTCCATTGAACCAGGGCAGATTTCATATCTACATGTGCATGGCAGTATGATAGTTACTTGGTGGGTGCCAACAGGGATATGAAGAAACTTGGGCCATGTCCCCAGGCTCAAGAAGTCTACAATCCTAGGGATTACATATATTCAAACTTCTTAGTAACATAAGGTAATGTTTGATGGCATGCTTAGAGGAGTGCAACAGAGAAACCGACCACGGAACATTGAAGAAGGAAAGCATTCTGCCATGCGGCTTCCAAGTCAGGTGACCTAGATGAAACTGCAGCTTCCCCCACTTCCTGGCGGTGTGGCAAGTTACCTGAACTCCCTAAAGCCCTCAGAAAAGCTCTGGGCATTTTAAGTTTCCCTCCAGGTGTTAGCTATTATTACTCTCTCTCTGTCTGTGAGCGAACCATCATTTCAAGGATGGAAAGGACGTGAGCAGAGGAGGAGTGGGCTTCGCGGCAAGGTGATAGGACCATAAGGAATCATCCTCGCAAAAAGCTCTGCGAGCTACTTCTGTAACTCAGCTTGCAGCCATCAAACACCGCAGAGCTGCCAATTCAGGAAACCTGATTCCATCCGCTCTCCCACGTCCGCGCTCCTCGGCACCGCCTCCCTGAGATCCCGGCGCCTGTCCCCAGGGGGCGCTGCTGCCCCGCCGACCTGGCCCGGGCCGGCGCGCGCCCCCGCCGCTCGCCCTGCGCGTGCGCGCCGCCCAGGTGAGGAGGCGGTGGCCGGCGCCACGGCGGGGGCGGGCTCAGTAGGCGGGGCGAGGTGGGGCGGGGCGGAGCCGGAGAGGCCAGGCCGGGCCGGGGCGGGGCCCGGGCCAGACCAAGGCCAGAGGCGGGACCAGCCGCCGCCGTCTCCGGCTCAGTGTCCCTTCCCACCAGCTCCGGGCAGCTGCGGCCGGAGAAGCGGAAACTGCCGGGTGCGCCGCGCCAGCCGAGAGCGCGCCGAGGAGCAGCGGGCGGCCTGCGTCCGGCCCAGACCCGCTGAGCGGCGCCCGGCGCCCCCTCCCCGGCAGCCCTGCGCCCAGCGCCCGGCGCCGCGGCCCCGCCCCGGCCCCGCCCGAGCTCGCTGCGCTCCCCCCCGGCCGGCCCTTGCGGCCCGATCGCGCCCACCTGAACCTGTCTGCGTCCACCTGAGCCCGTACGCCGGCACCATGGCGGAGCAGGAGAGCCTGGAGTTCGGCAAGGCAGACTTCGTATTGATGGACACCGTCTCCATGCCCGAGTTCATGGCCA
Organism: Spilogale gracilis; assembly: GCA_004023965.1. Classification (NCBI taxonomy): domain Eukaryota; kingdom Metazoa; phylum Chordata; class Mammalia; order Carnivora; family Mephitidae; genus Spilogale; species Spilogale gracilis. The sequence continues at coordinate 24,889 of PITA01003607.1, forward strand.
ACCTCCGGCTCAGGTGAGGGCGGAGCCGCCGTGCCCCGGGGCGGGAGCCTGCGCTTTCCCGAGAAGGGGCGCCCTTGCCGTGCGGCGGGATTTTGGGTGTCAGGGGCGCGCAGTGCTCGAGGGATGGAGTGCGTCTGGATGGGGGTGTCCGGGGGCCCGCCGAGCTCGGTGGTTGCGCCTTCCCGAAGGAGGACGCCCCAGGGTGTGCCCGTCTGGGCGGGTGAGGGGCGTGCCGAGCCCCGGGGCTGAGCCCTCGGGAGACGGGAGGCCTGGGTGCTGTCTGGACGCGGGGGGGTGGTGGGTAAGGGGTGTGAGGGGTGTGCGGGCTGGAGGCAGCGCTTGGGGCAGGGCCGCTTAGCTCGCTGCCCCAGGTAAGTGACGTGGGCGGGCCGGTGACCTCATGGAAACAAAAGTAAAGGAAAACGCAAACTTGGGAGAGTTGTGGCGGCCGGGTGAAGTCGGGAGGGTTGTTTTGTAGAGAGATTCGGGTCTCATCCCGGTCTCACACTTGGTTTTCTTTTTCTCCTCCCCCCCCCCCTTTTTTTTTCCTGGCGTGGTTCCATAATGTCATTCAGAGTGGTGTGGAGTAGTGATCCCTGAGCTGTCTGTTCCGGGACACCGGCTATTTTTTAGTTACTCTCTAAACGTAATTAGACACGTTTCCAGACATCGAAGAGACTGCTCTGCTTGCCAGTGCCAAGATAAACTGTCTGAATTTGACAAGGCATTCATGGTTTCAGTTTTTTTCAAGGAGTTATGGATGGAGCCCTTGTGTTCCTGACATCCTTGAAAATATAGTCACAACTCACCGCCCCGAAATGGGCTTCCAAGACGAATTTATTTTAGAAACTCTACTACATGAGATTATTTCGCTCCTGATAGAGTAATATGTAAACAGAAGTGGAAAGTACTTTTGACTTTTTTTGTTAAACATTACAGTAAATGGAGTTTCAAAATAACTGGCTTTGGGAGGGGCAGTGGTTCCTGGAAGTTCTAGCCCTGTTTCTTGCAAGTTTTATAGCTAAATATCACTCCGTAAGCTTATAAAGTGAAGACTGCGATCTAGGTGTGAGTGCTTAACTTAACCCCACTTCTCAGTAATAATTACCCCTGTTCATTTAACTTAAGAATTTAAAGAAAGTTTTGAATCTTTGGAATTGCAAACTCCATAGGGTCGTCTTCTCTTCTCCCAGCTTCACTATGTCCCAGAGTATGGAGCAGGGGTGCAGGTCTGAGTTCCACGTCTGTCTATTACAAGCTGACTACAAGCCAGTCTGTGTGTCTGAGTTTCCTAATTTGTAAAATGGTGAGGATCTTCAAGATTGTTCAGCACTTACGTTCTTCTTTGCTTTTCCGTATTATTGGTTCCAAAACCTCTAGGCATGAGGTTTGAGTCTTAAACATTATTAAAGTGAGGCTAACTTAACCTTGCAAGTTAGTTCTACATTGTGCAAGGTACTTTCAGAGGCAAGGCAGGAGGATCCCAAGAACTGTAAAGTGTATTCTTATCTCTCAAAGAGGTGGCCATGCCAATAAAGACAGGGAGAAAGGTGGAAATTCCTCGATTTAAGTAATAAATCAAGACAATAGAAAAGTTAAGCTTGTAGAGCTTAGGTGGTTCTTTGCCAAGAGATTGTACTCACTAATTGTTCTGGAGTTCGGATGAGGGAGAGGTGCTTTAGACTGGTTCAAAAACACAACACAGAGAAGGTGAGAGGTTCGGATGCGTTGAGAAGGAGGGGTAGAGATTGTCCAGGTGGAGAACATTCCAAGTGGATGTAGTGGCACGAACAGAGGAGGGGAGGCATGAAAGCGGACTCTGTTTGGTACTTAACATGCTAAGTTGTCTGGAGAGGAAGGAGTTGGTGTTGCGGAGTTGTGGGAGGACTCACCAGCTTATTAGCCAATTATAGCCAACCATTAGCTAATGCCTAGGTTTCTAGGGCTGCCTTCACATGCAGTCACTGAGTCAGTCGAGATCCTGGCGGGTAAGACATGCGCATGTGTCTGTGCATGTCTCATCTGAGTATACCCCAGGACCCAGAGAATTGGCTGCAGTTCTCGATGCATAGCTTCAGTGATTGTCCATGGTTTACTTATAAGCTGAGAGCAGCAGGTTCCCGGTAACCGTAAACACAGTCTCAGCAAAGTGTAGCAGAAATACCCTAGCCCTCCTCTTCAGCTATAAATCCTGATTACCCAGGTGGAAGGCAATCATCTGATAGTTCGGATTGCCTTTCGCCCTATTATCCCTCCAGATTTTTTTAGTGTTTAGCTGTATGAGCTTCTGAGCTCATACTGTTGCAACCCTTGAAACATTTGTTTCATTTTGTAAAAGGCGACTAGAAACACATGGGGTCCCAGTGCTTTTGATGTTGAAGTGTTTGTATCTCCTGGATCATGGGTGGTTGGGCCATATGCGGTTTAATTTATGGTTGTGTATGGGCAATATTTGGGTGTTTCGTCTTTCCCCGGATGTGTGTGCATGCGCCCGATCATTCATGCCTTCCCCGGGCTGTGGCTCCTTCTCTCACTTCCATCAGGAAGGTCCTGTCTTCTGCTCCCCACCCCAGCTCTTCTGGACAGCACTCTTTATTTGTGGTGGGCGTCATAAGGTACTGAAGGTGACACAGTTTTAGGGGTCTGTGTCATCCAAAACCAATTGTAATTTTCCTGATAGCAGCCCCCACCATAACACTGGGCACATAGTACGCAACTTGCGACAACACTTTTTGTAGAGCAAGAAGAGAAAGAGGAAAAAAGTTACTTCTAAGCTTTTATGAAGTTCACTGAGAATTATCTTTTTACTTTGCTACATGCTGACCTCCTTTTCCCCTCTTGGAGCTAATACTTGATTTGTAGACATCTGCTACAAAAAATGTAACTTTCCTCATACTGTTACTGTTTTCAAAAACTGATGTAGGTGTGTGTCTGTGCTTGTGAGTCTGGACGAGGCAAGATTTAAGGGATAATGTGGGTTAGTGTGAGTTAGTATATCTCTGAAGGAGTTTCAGCTTCTGTTTCTTACCCTGATATGAAAAAGTGCTGGTGTTTTGAAGGCTGCTTGCTCTCTCCCCGCCCAGAAGTCCCTTGCCTGGAGGAGAGCTGTTCTGTTTATTTCTTTTTCCTTTTTGGTGGAGGTGGAGGTACTGGTGGTTTGGGGGGTGGTGGTAAGCTCCTCGCTGCATTTTTCAAGGGTCTGTGCCCAGGAGTAGGGTTCCTACACAGATACCTCCTGCTTTCATGGTCAGGCCCGGTTCCTGCCAACAGCCCTAATGACCACTTGCAGCGCCGGCCGCAGTATCCTCACCATATTCTGCTTTCTTTGCAGCCACTTCCTTTTGGGACCTGGAACCCTTTGCCGGGCCGTTCCTGTACTTGAGCTTTTCCGGCATTAGCAGCAGCTTTGCACCCCCTCTCTCGAGCTAAGAGCGAGCTCCTTGGAACAACTGGTCCTCCTGTGTGCACAAGGGAGAAGGCAGGCTGCTGCTCAGGGCTGGGCCCAGGTTGAGGACCGCATCCAGACAGATGCTTTTCATTTCACAGGGCAGTGAAGTACACCGTAGGCTTCCAGGGTTAGGTGACGGTTCCTGTTTTGAGGATAAGGCATCTGCTATGCCTGGTATCTTGGCTCCTTGAAAATTTTCCTCCTCTCTTTCCTTACTGGTTTTACTCTTCCATAAAAGCAGTCGTTTGAAACACCGTTTGCCAAAGTCACAGGCAACTTCCTGCTTTTGACCGAACCCGGCGTGTCTGTTACACCTTTGCTTAGACCAGGGCTTCTCAACTGCAGTGCTCTTGACACTTGGGCTTGGGCAGCTCTTTATTTTGGGGGGCTGTCCTGTGCATTGTAGGATGTTTAGCAACATGCCTGGGCTCTACACACCTGATGCCAATAGCATTACCTTCCTCCTATTTATGACAGCTGCAAGTGCTGGGCAGCTATGTGTTCATTAAGCAGTCAAACATTGGTTGATTGTTCTTCAACCCGTGGAATTCTTTTATTTATTTATTTATTTTAAATTTTTATTTATTTATTTGACTGAAAGAGAGATCACGAGTATGCAGAGAGGCAGGCAGAGAGAGAGGAGGAAGCAGGCTCCCTGCCAAGCAGAGAGCCCGATGCAGGCCTCGATCCCAGGACCCCGAGACCACGACCCAAGCTGAAAGCAGAGGCTTTAACCCACTGAGCCACCCAGGTGCCTGCAACCCATGGAATTCTTTTTTTTTTTTTTTAAAAGATTTTATTTATTTGACAGAAACACAGTGAGACAGGGAACACAAGTAGGGGGAGTGAGAGAGGGAGGCAGGCTTGCCAAGCAGGGAGCCCGATGTGGGGCTCGATCCCAGGTCTCCGGGATCATGACCTGAGCCGAAGGCAGTTGCTTAACCAACTGAGCCACCCAGGCGCCCCAACCCATGGAATTCTTAAGAAAGCATACAGTCTTCTCAAAATATTGTACTTATTTTTTAAAAGATTTTATTCATTTGACAGAGTGAGGGAGAGAGTAAGAGAGCGTAGACAGAGGGAGAGGGAGAAGCAGGCTCCCCACTGAGCAGGGAGCCTGATGCGGGGCTCCATCCCAGGATCCTGGGATCCTGGCCTGAGCTGAAGGCATCCGCTTAACTGAGCCACGAAGGTGCCATCTAGTTATTTTATACAGCTTAATTGTGGGGGGCAGGGAATGAATTGTAGAATTATGTACGCACGTGCGTGTACACACACACACATAAACACGCATACACTCGCCCTCACCATGCCTCCTCTGTACTCTTTCCCTGTGGCTGCTTGGTCATTTGGAAAATTTGGTGAGACAAAGGGTCCCTCTTTCTTGCCAGGGGCAAAACCTTAGGTCCTCTGGGTGGTCTTAGAGCAAGTGTAGCGCTGCAGTTGGTTCAGAGTTCCAATTAGAAGTCGCTGCAGTTAGATTTATAGGAGGGGTGAATGGCACACTAAATCTTTTTGGCTTCCATATGAAATTCTTTGGCAACCACTTTCAGAGGCCTTTGGAAAAGGATGGTTTGCTCTGGGCCTGTTTTGCACATTGGCTTCATATTGGGACAAAAATGAGAATTTGGGTTTTGGAGCTGCCATTTGGAGTGAATCACCCTGCTGTCTTGTTTCCTTTCCTTCTCTGTGACAGATTTCCAAGACTATTTTTATTCAGGGTCATTTGTTGACCCTGGAGACTTCTGCTGAATTTAGCTCCCAAGTAGAGCCAGATGTGGGTGGAATCGAGCCCTCAGAAAGCTGCTACTGGTGCGATTCATTGCAATTTCTGAAGGACTCTACTTCAACAGGCTTTGACCTTTTTGCTTAACGTGGGGACAAAAGATGGCGAATCTGGTATAGATAGAAATGTGATTAAGCGATCCACTTGTAAGTCGTCTGCACTGAGAATTATCCTACTGTGGAGAGCTGTTGGTTGACATTTCCACGAAAGTCTGAGTCAGCTTAGCAAAAAGGATGCAATCCCAAGGACTGGTCCCATTTTATGATAATTCTCTGTTATCCATTGCCAGGTGGCTGTTGAGACTGGGTTGAGCCACTGCCCAGCCACTGGCTGCATCCATCTGGTGGGGAACTTTGCTGTCAACACGGCTCCAGCCCCATTAGGTAGATCACCTGTTGATGAGCCTCAGTGACATGGCTTATAAGAATGTCAGCTGTGTTCATACACAGGTTCTTTAAAAATACACATTCTAAACCTCTGTCTTTTTGTCTATTAAATTCCTTGGTCAAGGTGATATTTATATTTCCTGTGGGAAGCAGGCTCCTTTTGGTTCAACTGCTATGTAATTTCTGGTTAAATTTCTTAACAGGACAGTGTTACCCAAACTTTAGTTTTTGGCATTTATGGGAAGAAGAACTGGGAGAGCTTTGCTTGTTCAGGACACAGGGTGCAGTGGAAAGAGCACATGGGCTTTGAGACCCACCTGACCAAGGTTGGATCCCAGCTTTGCTATTACTTTTTTTAGCATTATGATTTAGGGTAAGTTAACATCCCTAAATTTCAGTTTGTTTACATGTAAAATGACTGCTTTTTAGGATTATTAGGATGAAATCACATGACATGTAAAAATTGCTGGCTCAGTGCTTGGTACCTAATTCCCTCTCTACTAATGTTAACTGCCTTCCCGAATCCTTCCCACATGACCTCATCTCCCTGTCCTGACCTCATAATGATCCAGAGCTAGCTATTTTCACCTCTTCCTTCCTCACCAAGACAGATCCATTTGTTTCGGTTTTATTTGCGGGGCAAAGATGAAAAATATTCTAGATGGGCTGTCCCTAGTGGAGAGGGCAAGAGCACTGGAGATGAACAGATCTGGACCTTAATCCTGTCTCTGTTCACTTACTACCACCTTTGTGGTCTTGAACACGTTACTTAGCTTCCCTGAGCCTTGGTTCCTTCATCTGTGAAGATGATGTCATTGGGAAGCTTGGATTATAGCACCCATAAAGCACCCAACACGGTACCCCACTGCAGTGCTGTGACCCCAGTCTTTGGGAAGACTGAAGCAGAGTAGAGCCCCAGGAGGCGGTCTTCTGTCTCTCTTCTCAATCCTCTCTCAGTCCTGGCCTGTGGACCAAGTGCTCTTGCTGTCCCCAGTTCCCTCCATCCCTGTCACTCTAAATGTTCCCATAATCCTGCTCCCTCCAGGTGTACACTGTTCAGTTTCCTAAAGTTGTTGTAAACTATTTGGAAAGAGTAATCAATTCTAAATATTCCAGAATATTTTATTCTTTGTATCTACCGTTAGGTTGGGGACATTGGTGCCTAAAATCCGCAGGCGCCATCGCTGGGTGGTGAGCTTTAAGTAGTAGAGTCTTTTAAAAAAGTAATCTGTAACTCATTTCCTTAATTAATTACAGATTCTGTGTGTGTGTATGTATGTATTTTAAGTTTTTATTTGAATTTCAGCTGGTTAACATACAGTGTAATGTTAGTTTCAGGTGTACAGTATAGTGATTCAACCCTTCCATACAACACCCACGTGACAAGTGCGAGTCTTAATCCCCATCACTTGTTTCCCTCCTCTCCCACCCCTCCCCCCCTTGGTAACTGTCAGTTCTCTGTAATTAAGAGTCTGTTTTTCTGTTTGCCTCTTTCTCTTGTTTTTTCCCCCTTTGTTTTGTTTCTTATATTCCACACAGGAGTGTGGTCATACGGTATCCACCTTTCTCTGACAGACTTATTTCGCTTAGAGTTATAGATCTTATATATTTTTAGTTTAATTCCTACTCTGCGCTTATTGCTGTAGTGGGTGCTTTGGTGAGGGTTACTTCCTTAAAAAGTCACTCTGGGAGATAGCTGAATTGGGAGTAAAAGATACCTTAGTAGTTGGGTCAACATAAAGTAGAATATAATTGAGCCAAAAATGGATAGGGCAGACAAAAATCCATTTTTTTAAGGGCTTCCTAGAGAGAAGGAATTAACAAACCAGATATTTTAGAAAGAGAATGCTGGTGGGATGTCTGGGTGGCTCAGTCACTTAAGTGTCTGCCTTTCGACTCAGGTCATGATCCCAGGATCCTGGGATCAAGTCCTGCATTGGGCTCCCTGCTCAGTGGGGAGCCTGCTTCTCCCTCTCCCGGCCGCTCCCCCTGCTTGTGCTCTGTCCCTCTCTCTCTCTGACAAATAAATAAATAAAATCTTTAAAAAGAATAGTGGTGACAGTATAATTGAATGCTCACATGTTAGGTGCTAGAGTTTGAGGTTCCTATAGCGTAGACATGAGTAAGAAAGCAGTTGCTGAGAAATGCAGTATAGAGGGCAGGAGATCAAGGAAAGAACCTGAATTGTGTCCATGAAGGAAATCCTCTACAAAGATTCTAGCCTTTGGGAGCGTTTCCCTTGGGCAATGAGAATAATGACATGCAGCAGACAGTTTAAAATTTTTCCCTGAGTCATAATTCTCTTTACTCCCAACACAATAAGTGAATCAGATATATCTGTACAGCCTACTGAGTGAAGTATGGGATTGGGGGGTAGGGTAATAAAGGCAAGTGTAGCCAGCTGTTCATCTATCCAATCAAGAGAGGGCTATTTTCCAGGAAACGTAGCACTGTTAGCCGTCAAAAAAGAGTTGAGATCAGCCCAAAGCAGAACAGTGTAAGATGGGAGAAAGATCAGAAAGCCAAGAAAGGCAACAGCCCAGCGGACTATCCAGAAGTTGATGTAAGATCAACAAAATGTCCTAAAAAAAAAAAAATCTTGGGAGACCTATGAATAGAGAAAGGGAATCATTGATATTATAGTCACTACAAAGTTCTCCCACAAATCGGAGGGAAGGCAGAAAGTGAGAAAATGGGATTACGAGTAGGGAGGACATGCTCTGTCAAAGGGGTAGATGCAAGCAGACCCTTGTTGGAAGCAGAGGAGTGGCATCTGGGAAACAACCCTTCACGTGGGCCTTGTTGCCTGATGGCCTCCACTGTGCTGGCCTTCACTTTTTCTCTCCACCACCCGCTCTCGGCATGAGTGAGCCGGCCCTGCTGCCAGCCAGCTTCCATTGCTCGGAACATCACCCTCCCGCCACCCCCCATCCCCTCCCCACATCACCTGCAATTTTTTCATTCCTGTCTATGCTTCCCCCAAATTTTTCCAACTGGAGATTGAGTTAATTTGATAAAACTTCTCTTACATTAGTGTCAGTTTGCTCCAACCTTTCTGTCTCACGTCTAGTTGAGATCAGTTAGGAGGGACGGAGAATTTCATTTTGGAGAAACAATTTTGCAGCACATAACTGTTCAGGGATAAGGCAGACCTGGGATGGAGATTGGTGGGGGTGAGGGGAAGGGATGGGCAGGATATAGTGCAAGCTCAGTTCGTTCTTGGGAGGCAGGCTCCCATGGCAGGGAAGGTGTCTGAGAAAAACTTTGCTTTGTGAAAAATTTATCTATGGCTCATCTTTGGGCCTAGAAGAGGAAGTGGAATTTTTTTCCCTTTTTTTTTTTTTTTAAGATTTTATTTATTTGACAGAGAGAAATACAGCCAGAGAGGGAACACAATCAAGGGGGAGTGAGAGGGAGAAACAGGCTTCCCGCCGAGCAGGCAGCCCGATGTGGGACTCAATCCCGGGTCTCCAGGATCATGACCTGAGCCGAAGGCAGTCGCTTAACCAACTGAGCCACCCAGGCGCCCCAGTTTTTTTCCTTTTTATGTCTAATAACAGAACTTCAAGACTCAGCACCCAGACTGCATGGTGAATACTGTGGTCATTCCATTCTGGGTTAAAGAGACATTCATGAGCCAGCCTGTGAAGCTAGTCATGGCTATTTCGGTGAAATAGACCAATCTACTTTTGTGGAAAGTAGACCCTATAAAGTAAAGGGCTCTGATAAGTGACTTTGGTTGATGGAGAAGTGATTGAAGAGTGTCATCTGGTTCCTCCTTGGTGCTTTGCCCACCTTCCAGGCTCCTCATTGTCTGGCCTCACCCCTGAAAATATCCCAATTTATATTCCAGGCACAGCTGTGTTCATGGGACTGGTCGCCGTTACATCTGAACAAGACCTCCTTCATTTCCCCTACATTTCTGCTCCTTGGTGCACAGTATAGAAATGAATTTCACTTTAATGAGATTGACTCTAGTAAAGCCATTTTGCTTTAAAAAAATGATTGTTTACTGCTTACTGAACATAGCTTTTTCCAAAGAAGACACAGGCCAATTCATTGTTATAAAAACAAAAAACAAAACTTCTGGGATAGGTGGAAAATAAATCAAGGAACAAACACAGCTTTGCTTTCATTCCTTTTCTCTGTGTATCTCCCACAGCCGTATTACTGAGACTTGGTTTGGGGGGGACGAGGTGAGGGGAAGAATACCACTTATGTACACAAGGGTCACATAAGCGCTAGAAGCAAATGAATTAGTCAAAAAATGGCTTCATTTAAAACAATGAAGCAAACACCAAGGGAAGCTCAAACAATTTTTTTCCCCTCTGACCACAAAGTCTGCTTTGAGTAACTTGTACAATAGACATCAGCCGTAGTGGGGTCAGGGTGATGGCGAGTGGTGCTATCTCATACCACTGCTTTGTGTTCAATATAAAGTCAAGAAAAATTTTATAGTCAATTAAAAGGAAAGTTGAACTCTTAAAAAAGGTTCCATTTAATTTTGGATAACCCTAACCTTGGTCATGTTTTAATTTTGGCTTTTATGGACACCTAGGTCATTTTAAACTTATAAGAATAGTCCTCAATAGGGCACTTGAGTGGCTCAGTGGGTTAAAGCCTATGCCTCGGCCCAGGTCATAATCTCAGGGTCCTGGGATTGATCCAATCAATCTCAGGGTTGGGCTCTCTGCTCAGCGGGGAGTCTGCTTCCTCCTCTCTCTCTGCCTGCCTCTCTGCCTGCTTGTGATCTCCCTCTCTCTCTGTGTCAAATAAATAAATAAAATCTTTAAAAAAAAAAAAGAATAGTCCTCAATAATGAGGTTGAGTTAGATGATTCTACCATCCTAGCCTGTGTTCCTTATAACTAAGAAACACCAAAAAACAAAAACAAAAACAAAACAAACAAACAAAAAAACCCGTCAGAATAACAGACCTGTAGAGTAAATGTCCTTAAATACAACTACAAGGAGTTTCTCTCTGCCTTCAAACAGTCCTAATCCTGCTCCGCTTCTGTTCTCTACGTCCTGAGGGCAAGGACCTTATCTACAGAAGATATTCTTCTTTGTCTCTGAAGGCTTATTGCCAGGCATTAAGGACAAAATGTTTTCCCCTCTAAAAATGAATGAATACATGAATGCATAATAGTTCTGCATCTTTGATTGCATCTTTGATTCCTGCCTGAATTATGTGTTTATTATATTTTATATAATTATATAATCTGATTTTGTTGTTGTTTTGACTCTATCTTTGGGTAGATGGGAAAAGGAAACTATCATTATTCTTGGGAGGAAGAAAAAAAGCCCCTAAAATATATGACTTTTTGCGAAATGGTAAACATCTTTTAAAAGACTTGTAGAATTCAGACATACAAAGTCTAACATATAAAAGGAAAACATAGTTCATTGGTACTTCAGCTGTCTTTTGTTGTTGCTTACCTCAGCAAACTGACTTTTTTTTTTTTTTTTTTAACCAGCATTGTGGTGCCTTTATATAGCTTTGTAACTTTGTTGGATATCTCTAAGGGACATGCTTTTATACGGCAGATCCAGTGACTAAGCCCATTTAGATAGGTGCTGGTTTTTTGTTTGTTTTTGTTCTTGATCTGTGTTCTGTGATGTCCCCAGCCTTGGAGGTGCCTGAGAAGCAGTTCCCCATTCTAGATGGGGATGGACTAGGAGGACTTCAGGCCCCCTGCTCGCTCCTGGTCCCAACACAGCAGCTCTACTTTTTACGTATTGGGGTTCCGAGACATGTTTGTTTGGGAAGATATGCTATCACATCGGAAAAAAAGCCAGTTTTTGAAGACGACTGTTCTAGGTGATTGTTCTCCAGATGACTTTTATTCTTGCAACCATACCCACTCAGAAATACTTCCCAACCCTGAGTGCCTGGGTGGCTCCTCAGTTAAGTGTTTTGACTCTTGATCTCAGCTTAGGTCTTGATCTCAGACTCGTGAGTTCAAGCCCTGCTTGAAAAAAAAGAAATATTTCCAACCAAAATGAATTAAAAAGTGGCAGCATGGTCTAAAATAATGAGCAAAGGAAATGATTCAGTTATCCAGATTTAAACATGGCTGTTTTATTTGCTCTATGACTTTTGTCTCAGTGAACTGCGATTCTCTGGGCTTCTATCGTCTTAAAATGGGACTGATCCTGACTACAAGGTCATTTCATCAAATGAGACAACAGGTGGATTGTTGTTCCTAACACATCAAGGGTGCCCAAATGTCAGTGCTTTCTCATTTTTGCCTCCTTATGCGGAATATAAAGAATGCCATTTAAATTTTTTTCTCTGTGACTTAGAGCATCATGATCATGGGTATGAAAAATTGTTTTCGTGCCCTTGGGATTTATTGAGATGCATGTGATGTTTTGCTCAAC
>PITA01003607.1:36991-79968 GCA_004023965.1 Spilogale gracilis
AGAGAGAGAGAGATCACAAGCAGGCAGAGATGCAGGCAGAGAGAGAGAGGAGGAAGCAGGCTCCCTGCCGAGCAGAGAGCCTGATGTGGGCCTCGATCCCAGGACCCTGAGATCATGACCTGAGCCGAAGGCAGAGGCTTTAACCCACTGAGACACCCAGATGCCTTTTTTTTTTTTTAACTTATGCACAAAGCCCATGCCTTTTTTTTTTAATTTTAATTTTTTATCTTTTTTAAAGATTTTTATTTGTTTATTTGACAGAGAGAAGCAGAGCTAGAGAGGGAACACAAGCAGGGGGAGTGAGAGAGGCAGGCTTCCTGCCGAGCAGGGAGCCTGATGCGGGGCTCAATCCAGGGTCTCTGGGATCATGACCTGAGCAGAAAGCAGTCACTTAAGCAACTGAGCCACCCAGGTGCCCCTAATTTTTTATTTTTTTAAGATGTTATTTTATTTATTTGACAGAGAGAAACACAGCGAGAGAGGGAACACAAGCAGGGGGAGTGAGAGGGGAGAAGCAGGCTTCCCACCAAGCAGGGAGCCCGATGCGGGGCTTGATCCCAATCCTGGGTCTCTGGGATCATGACCTGAGCCGAAGGCAGATGCTTAAGGACTGAGCCACCCAGGTGCCCCGCAAGGCTGAGTTCTGAGTAGGTAAAGTGCTACTCTGAGATGTATTGCTGCCATTGGTATATGAATTACTTATGTGGTTGAACAAACCAAAGTATGATGAGTGGATTTTTCCACCCCATGTGAATTTCCTGATTGCTCCTTGATTTGTGATAGGCAGCTGCTGATACGGGAGTCTGTTACTCTTTGCATCCCTGCTCCTTTGGTTCCTGTTTCATCTGAAACCATAAAGGTTTATGGAAACCTTTTCCTTTATGGAAAAGGAAACACTTGTTTAACTTCTTGATTTATTCTACACTGGTAGTTCCCAAATTTAGCTTGTATGAGAATTACCCAGGTTTTAAAATACACACCTCATGGAGCTTCTGATGTATTGAGCCTTACTAATGTCCAGGTGGTTCTCTTGTCCAGCCACCTTGGGATGCACTGTCCTAGGCTACCGGTATCTCATTTCCTAGTTGTGTCCTGTTGGAGCTAAATGGGCCACAGCCGTAATGGGAGCTGACTGGTATAGCAACACATGTCTCCAGTCAGTGTTCTTAGTTCTGTTATTATTATCATTTTTTAAAAAGGTTTTATTTATTTATTTGACAGAGAGAGAGATCACAAGTAAGCAGAGAGGCAGGCAGAGAGAGAGGAGCAAGCAGGCTCCCCGCTAAGCAGAGAGCCCGATGTGGGCCTCGATCCCAGGACCCTGAGATTGCAACCTGAGCCGAAGGCAGAGGCTTAACCCTCTGAGCCACCCAGGCGCCCATCTTTTATGATTATTAAATCAGTTAATTTGCTAGTCCTACTCTGTTCTTCATCTTGACAGCACGGCTTCTGTTCTTTCACCCTATGATCACGGTTGTCCGTTGTTAGCATACTATACATTATTTTTCTTTCTGCCACCGGATTCTCCATACCAGAAAGCATAATCCTACCATCCTTGTTAATGCCTCATTATGTATTTTCCTAGAATATTTTGAACATATATAAATTTATATATTTTGAAATGTGGACTCTTCATGCTTATGCAAGATACAATTTTGTAAACAGTTTTCTCTTATAACATAGTATCTTAAGCACTTTTCCATGTTGTTAGGTTGTCTTTGAAAGTATGATAGCAGCCATGTCTTTGTCATTCTTTTCGGGATCTGCCGGGGCAGTCCAGACAGACATACTTTCTGCTCCAACAGAGCAGATAAACCAGCAGGGGAGACATACAACATTGGTAAACAACAAAAGAATAATAGTAATAAGTGCTGTGAGGGCAAGAGCAGGATTCCCTCATCGGGAAAATGGCGGTGGCATATGTGTGCTGTGTGTGCGGGCCGCAGACAAGGCATTTTATGGGAAAGCTGGCTTTAACTGAGATCAGAAGGATGAGGGCTCTGTTGGGGGAGGCAGGTGTGGGGTGGGGGACTACAAGTCAGGCAGAATGAGGCACGAGGGAGGGAGGGCGATGTCGACAGACACGCTTGGTGTATTTCAAAAACCCAAGGGCCTCCAGTGCGGCTGAAGTCTCCAGGCAGGGGGGATAGGCGATGATGGGATGCTGTCAGGGAGCACATTTTGCAAAGGGCTTTGGGAAGTGAAGGATTCAGACTCAGGGCCCCTGGGGGGCTCAGTCTATTAACCGTCTGCCTTGGGCTCAGGTCAGGATCCAGGGCTCCCTGCTCAGCGGGGAGTCTGCTTTTTCTTCTGCCCACTGTTCCCCCTGCTAGTGCCTGCTTGTCCTCTTCCCCACCTCCTACTACCCACCCCTCCCCCTGTCAAATAAATAGCATATTAAAAAAAAAAAGGACTCAGACTTTGGGCACACTTGGAAACTATTGAAAGGCTTTCCACATCTTGCAGTCACTTCAGGGTGATAGCCTACTGGACTATCTGGGGTGTTTGGGTTTAGCTGCCCAAATTCCCTCCCTGGGTCTGATGGCTGGCTCTCCTGAATGTTTTTGTTTAGTTGGGGAAAAGAGTTGGCACTTGCTTTCTATGCTCTTCCTTAAGAGATAGTAAATACAAATAAAGTCTCGTTTTGATCTGTAGTCTGATAAAACTGTTTCTTGGAGCAGGCAACCCAAGAGTAGAGCGCTTTTTGTTTGTTTAGATTTTATTTATTTATTTGAGAGACAGAGGGAGCTAGGGAATGGGCAGAGGGAGAGGGAGAGGCAGACTCCCCGCTGAGCGGGGAACCTCATGTGGGGCCTGGGATCATGACCTGAACTGAAGGTAGACGCTTAACCCACTGAGCCACCCAGGGGCTCCAGGAGCAGAGCTTTTGAAATAATCTTGATAATGCCTAATGGTCATTGGTTTTCAGGGTTTTTTCCCTGATTTTATGCTTCAAGCAATAGAAGAATTCTGCGCCATGAAGTCTCTGAGTCATAGAATTTTAATGCCAGAAGGGAAACCTTGAGGCTATCTCACTGATGTAAAGATTCATGGAGTTAGGAACACAGAAAGTGTGTTATTTGTCCAAGATTCTTCCCTAGTCGAGAGGCACAGTTATTGCTAGAGTAGAAATCTGTATGCTAGCTCGGTGCTTATTCTACTTTCCCTCTCTTAGCTCTGTTGCTTTGGAATCAAGTAGCAGTTCTTTAACTTCTTTTGTGATTACTCGCATAAAACATACTTGCCTGAGATGATCTGAACAGGTTGAAACAATGGAAAAGTTAACAATGTAAATAATAAGTAAATCTCTAGTTCCACTGAAGGGCAACAATATAAATACAGAATAACACAGAGAGTGCCAGAGATGGGGGGGTTATAGTCTTTGCTGGGCATCAGTGTTACTGAGAAGTGTAGACTGGGAGGTTCTCTGGCTTGGTTCCGTCTCTCCAGCAGGGGTGAGGAGCCCCCACACCACCTTAAATCAGGTAGAATGCTGTTGGCTATAATTTAAAAAAACAAAACAAAACAAAAAAACCAAAAAAAAAAAAAAAACAAAAAACGATCAAACCTGCTTAAACAAAAAGGAAATGTGCCATCTCACACCACCAGAAGTCCTGAGAGAGGCTCCGGCCAGTCCTTAAGGGCTCTGGCCCCACTGGTCTACCTACCCCAGCCCTGCCTTTCCTCTTGTGCTGGTTTTGTGCTCAGGCGGCTGGAAGATAGTTGCTGCAGTTCTGTGCATCCCACTTGGACGCGGTACCTTCTGGAGGAAGGAGGGAGGACTATCTGCTTGTGTTGTGCTTCTCTTTAAGGAAGCCTCTAGAAGACTTCCTCACTTTACTCAGTCAGCATTTGCTCACATGCAAGTTATTAAACCCATCAGTGATTCAGAGGAATATGGTTATCATGGTTGATTTAGAACAGTCAAGAGCATTTTCCTGAGGCCCATGACTATGGAAGGAAGTAGATACCTGAGCAAAATTGGAGTTTTTGTTCTTTCAGGGAGTAATGAATTTTAGGGACAGACTAGGATATTGGATAGGTCACCAAGAGTGCTTCCTATATATTCTTTTTTTTTTTTTAAGATTTTATTTATTCATTTGACAGAAAGAAACACAGACAGAGAGGGAACACAAGCAGGGGGAGTGAGAGAAGGAGAAGCAGGCTTCAGCAGGGAGCCTGATGACTCCAGGATCATGACCTGAGCCGAAGGCAGACGCCTAATGACTGAGCCCCCTATATGTTCTTTTACAAACTGTGTGGACAGAATGGTGTTCATTCAGAAAAGAATGCTCAGTATGATGGGGGCACTTGAAACTCATCGGGGAATGACTGAAGGAACCATGCTTAAGACATGATCACTCTGGTGTGTTTTCCCTGCCACCAAGCAGCTCTCAGTGGACGCCAGCGGTGTGTCTTACGAATTTCATGTGCACGAGTCTGGTATTATCTACATGCAGATAGTGTCAGAGCCCGCTGGCTAGGGGCTCAGTCCTGCAAGACCCCCCCCTCCAGTGCAGACAGCAGCCACAAGACCAGGCTGTCACCTGTGCCACCGACCCATCAGGTGTGGCCAAGAGTTTCCTGTGACCCCTTCCTCAGGGTTTGATTGATTTGCCAGAGCAGCTCACACAAAGAAACCTTCACTTATGTTTGCCTGTTCAGGATAAAGAGTATGATAAGGAATACAGATGAACAGCTGGATGAAGAGGCACAGTGGCCAGGGTCTGGAAGCATCCCAGCATAGGAGCTTCTGTCCCTCCATGCTGTGGAATATCGTAGATCCCACTGAAAGAAAATGACTGTGTATGTATCAGCCAGAAAATATGCCGTGATATATGATATATTTAATGAAATAAGTTGTATAATCCCCCCCCCCTTTTTTTTTAAAGATTTTATTTATTTGACAGAGAGAAACACAGCCAGAGAGGGAACATGAGCAGGGGGAGTGAGAGAGGGAGAAGCAGGCTTCCCGCCGAGCAGGGAGCCCGATGTGGGACTCAATCCCGGGTCTCCGGGATCATGACCTGAGCCGAAGGCAGTTGCTCAACCAACTGAGCCACCCAGGCACCCCAAATCCCCCCCTTTTTAAATAAAGAGGTGACTGGCATTCTTTCTTGTATTAAAACAAAGAGAAGCAAGATGAGCATGGGCATCTTGCTGTGCCAGAAAGCAAGGAAATCCTCCGAACTTGATGGGAAATGTAAAGAAGATGCAGAGACCAGTTTGAAGGAGCTCCCCTTGTGTAAGTCTAGGTTGGCTTGAGCAGCAGACTGAAATAGGAAACCGTAAGTCCATGCTTACATGAACTAATAAATTAATGACTTGAACTTTGATGAGAAATAAGATATTTATGGTGTATCTCCCTACAAAATGCTCATTAATAAACATCAGAGGGAAAAAAAAGAATGTTGTTACAGTGAAGCCTGGCAGGCACTGCCTTAATCATGGGAGCAAAAAGGACAGTACCAGTAATGGGACAAATCAGGTCTCAGACCACGCGAGTAGATGCTGTAAGAACACAGCCTCGTTTCTGTGACATTCCTGCTGAAGAAGCATGACCTGAATCTAAGCTGGGCAAACATCTGGCAAATTCAAATCGAAGGGAGGTCTACAAAGAAACTTATCTCCCGAAATGTGAAGTTTATGAAAATCCAGGGAAGACTGAGGAAGTATTCTAGAAAGGAGAGTAAAGAGATATAACTAAGGGTGAACCATGAAGAATTGAATTCTTCTCTCTAATGGACATTATTGAGACGTTTGGGGGACTTTGAATGGGGGCTGATAATTCATTGTTAATAAATGTATCACACTCTGTCCTACTTGAATTTCCCGATTTTGATGATTGTGTCCTGGTTAAGTAGGGGAGTGCCATTGTTTGCAGGAAATGCATATGAATGGTGGTGGGGCAAGCAGGTCAGCAAATCACTGTTCAGTAGTTCAGGAAGAATGAAGGTACTTGAAAAAAATTTTTTTTGTAAGTTTGAGTTTGCTTAAAAAAAAAAAAAAGTAACTTCTACCTAAACATCAGATGGGTTCCCAAAGGATGTAGTGTGAGTCTCTGGTTAGGAGGATTTATCAAAACAGAAGTTGGAAGTTCACTCACCAAGGTTGTTGTAAAGGGGTTTCATGCACCTGGAAGAGTGGTTTACATTGCCTCCGAAGCCCTAAATGCTAAGGTTCTGGGTGTCTCTATATTAGTGTTTTAATGTCTTAGTTGAATTTATTAAATATGTTTATGCACTCAGTTACTACAGATCCAAGGAGATTGACCTCTCATACCAATTAGCAGATATTATTTAAAACTATTTACTAGAGACTATACACTAAGGACCCTGTATAACACCCTATGAGAAGTTCGTGATGTAACTGGGTAGAAGGGGCATTGGCATAAAAGTGTGTGGCCCCGTAGTGTAGTGTGGGACAGCCGTCAGGTCGTAGGGACCAGCGCGGTGCAGGTCAGGCCAGGAGGGTGTGTCTGGGAGCTCTGGGGTTTAAGGAAGGCCTCTCTGAAGGTGCAGGATAGGGCTGCGTGTTGAGCTTCGGTAAGACTGAGGTATGCAGGACGTCAGAACAGCAGGGAAGAGCATTCTTTGCAGAGGTCCTCTGTGAAAGGTCATGATGTGTTCGGGGACAAGGAGAAGATGAGTCTGACCGGTTTGGAGGGTTCATATAGGAAAGCTCTGCTTTCACTTCCATATAGTTAAGGAGACAGGACTAGCTTCCATAAAATGGAAAATGGGGAGGAAACTGATGATTGGGACAGCTCTGAGACATAAGGCACAGTGTGTTGGATGGTTTCTCATTAATTAAGTTCATTCCTTTATTCCTCTCTTAATTTACTCGGTTCTACAAGTTGGATGTTGTACTCATTATATGGATGTTTCTCAGAGAAAATTATTTTCTCAAAGTCAAATTGCTAACTTAAGAGGCACTTTGAATTTGAAAGTTGGTCATGGACATGGATGGCAGCAAAGCCCGTACCCTTTCTCCTAGCCCTGCTGCTGCTTGCATATGGAAAGGAGTAGGGGCGATGATAGAGACTGAGGGCACTAGCTACTCATGTCTGTGTTGAAAATGTTATTGGGAAAGGAGAATGCCTCTCATGTTGAGATTGAGGTGCCAGTAGGACCCGTACGTGAGTTATAGATGATCAAAGAGAGCATAAGGAATGAGTAAAGGGCCGTGAACTGAACCCCGAGGAAGTCTATATCTAAGGGACAAGGAGAAGAAGCACCCTAACAGGAACCTGGGGCGGAACATTCAGGGAGGTGGGAAGAAAGCAGAGTGTGACATCGAGAAGTCAAGAGAAGAGGAATGTGGGCAGTGGAGGCGAGTGCTCCAGAGGTCAGGGAAGAGAAGTTCAGCAGGTACAGCACCACATAGCACTTTGGAGACTTTAATGAGCATGGTTTCAGGTGAGGGGTAGAGGTAGGAAACAGTTGTAGTAGGTTGAACAGCGAGTCGGGAGGGGGTGAAGAAAGAATCGATGAGCAGTGGTAGAGCTTTCCAGAAGTTTGCTCTGAGGGAATGAGAGAGGCCATGGGGACAGGAGGTTCTAGATAGGTTTTTGCTTGTCTGCCTGCCTTCCTATCTTCCGTCCTTCCTTCCTTCCCTCCCTTCTTCCTTCCCTCCTTCCTTCTTTCCTTCCTCTTTCTTTCCCCTTCCTTCCTTCCTTCCTTCCTTCCTTCCTTCCTTCCTTCCTTCCTTCCTTCCTTCAGACTTATTTGAGAGAGGGTAGGTGAGCGAGCAGGAGTCAGGAGCGGGAAACAGGATCCCAAGCAAACTCACTGTTAAGTGTTTAGCCCAGCATAGGACTTGATCTCATGACTCCGAGATCATGACCTGAGCTGCTGAAAATCAAGAGTTGGATGCTTAACCAGCTGAGCCACCCAAGCATCCCTCTTTCTTTCTTTCTTTCTTTCTTCCTTTCTTTCTTTCTTTCTTTCTTTCTTCCTTTCTTCCTTTCTTCCTTTCTTCCTTTCTTCCTTTCTTCCTTTCTTCCTTTCTTCCTTTCTTCCTTTCTTCCTTTCTTCCTTTCTTCCTTTCTTCCTTTCTTCCTTTCTTTCTTTCTTAAGCAGGTTCCACACCAAACATGGGGCTTGAACTCACAACCCAGAAATCAAGAGTCCCATGCTCCACCAACTGAGCCAGCCAGGTGCGCCTGTTTTTCTGTTATTTTATTTTTTAAAAATTTTATTTACTTATTTGGCAGAGAGATAGATCACAGGTAGCCAGAAAGGCAGGCAGAGAGAGAGAGGGGGAAAGCAGGCTCCCCGCTAAGCAGAGAACCTGATGTGGGGCTTGATCCCAGGACCCTGAGATCATGACCTGAGCCGAAGGCAGAGGCTTTAACCCATCGAGCCACCCAGGCGCCCCTTTTCTGTTATTTTTAAGCATGGAGAGTTGAATATGAGTAAATTTTGTTGGGAAGGAGTCAGAGAGAGGTTTGAGGGAAGAGAGAGTCTAAATGCAAAGACCCCTGAGGGGATGTGAAGCAAAGCACTGGAATTCGGAGAAGCAGTGGTGGGTGGGAAGAGGAAGGAGGCACCCGTGTTTGTTGTTTAAATTGTCTCTCACTCTCTCCCCCGCCATACATCAGAAGCATTTATGTGCCCATGCACAGTGGTCTCCCTGAAGCACAGCTGCGTGGTCCATGCCATTTCCAAAAAACCATCGTCTTTGAGTAGCATCCACATGCACAATTGGAATGATGGCAACTTGTATTCTGTTTAAAGCTGCTCAGTGCAGCGATGCCTCTTTAATGCTATTTGTTCTGAGATGCCATCCATAAAAATGGATGTAAATTGAGATACCACCTTACACCAGTCAGAATGGCCAAAATTAACAAGACAGGAAACAAGTGTTGGAGAGGCTGCGGAGAAAGGGGAACCCTCTTAGACTGTCGGTGGAATCCAAGTTGGTGTAGCCACTTTAGAAAACAGTGTAGAGATTCCTTAAAAAATTAAAAATAGAGGTACCCTATGACCCTGCAATTGCACTACTGGGTATTTACCCCAAAGATACAGACGTAGTGAAAATAAGGGCCATATGTACCCCAATGTTCATGGCAGCAATGGGCACATTCGCCAAACTGTGGAAAGAGCCAAGTTGCCCTTCAACAGATGAATGGATAAAGAAGTTGTGGTATATATATACAATGGAATATTACACCTCTATCAGAAAGGATGAATACCCAACTTTTGTAGCAACATGGACGGGACTGGAGGAGATTATGCTGAGTGAAATAAACCAAGCAGAGAAAGTCAATTATGGTTTCACTTGCTTGTGGAGCATAAGGGGTAACATGGAGGACATCAAGAGGAGGAAAGGAAATGTGAACTGTGCCAGGATAGAGGTCATTTCTGGAGAGGAGAGGAAGAATGGGTTAGGAGGTGGAGGGCTTCTGGGGGTGCTGGGAATAGTCTTGCTTGACACAGGGGTGTCACACAGGTACATGCACCTTGGTAATTCACCAAGTTGTGCATTTATAATTCGTGCACTTTTATGTTCATATTACACTTCAATGAAATCGGTTTTAAAAATGATTGAGGAAATCGTATAAAAATCAGCAAGCAGTCAAGAGTTTATGGAAGTCCTTTTAAATGTGTTTTAAAAAAATGATTGAGGAAACAGTGTGAGAACCAGCAAGCAATTAAGAGTTGGTGAAAGTCCTTTGACCTTGTGAATGGCATCATAAAACTCCTTTTAGCCAATGAGGATTAACCAATTCTGTTAATGTCAGCTGAAGGTATGGATGGATTTGCAGAGGCTAAGGGAGCAACTGCTGAGGAGGGGTATATGTATGTGTGAGAGGTGACTTTCACATGTGTAAATTACATGTTGATGTCCTGCGGAGATGATCCCTACTCAGTAGAGCCTGGGGATTGAACCAGCGCCCTCCCCAGCAAGGTATTCCAACTCCCTACCTTCAGTTCCTGTGTTCCGTAGCTGTAGTTACAGTCTGTTGGCCTGTTCAGCCTTTACCCTAGGTTTATTACTTCTCTTCAGCTCACTTTCTCGTTGTACTTTGAGTCTCAGATGCCTTGAAAAATTGCACATTTATGGGGTGTTTTTAATCCTAGGTTCTGCTTAACTGGCTTAGTTGGTTTGTGCACAGGAAGTGCAAACTAATTCTACCATTAGTTTTGTCAAATAAAATTAAATCTGTCACTACCATATATACTTTGTATAACGTATCTTGAAGCAAGAATTTTTTTTATTATCTGTAGTTTGTACTTGGCTTCATCAGTGATTTCCTGCTTTAAGCCAAAAACAAAAAACACAAAAAACAAAACAAAAAAAACCCTGATTTGATTTTCTTGGATGTGCAAGCTTCTTCACATTCAGGTCTATTTCAGGTGGAATTTTGTTTTTTTAGAAGTGGGTGACTCACTTATGAGGAATTTTGAATAGTTAAGCAAGGGAGAAATCTGTTTTACAGAGTTTCATAAATTTCCAATTGTCTC
Source organism: Spilogale gracilis (assembly GCA_004023965.1). NCBI lineage: Eukaryota > Metazoa > Chordata > Mammalia > Carnivora > Mephitidae > Spilogale > Spilogale gracilis. Next base: position 47,461 of record PITA01003607.1, read on the forward strand.
CACTCTGCCAGGATCCATTCTTGTTTCTTTATAAGACCGTATGAGTTAGATCTGCATGATAATTCTGATTAATAAAGTTCCCAGGGCTTACCTAGTGCATGTGTTTGGAAGGAACAGAAAAGAAAGTCTCCATGAAGTGAAAAGGAGCTACTGTTTTTCTTCAGTTTGGCCTGATTCCAGTATAATTCCAGTTGTTGACATTGCTAGGAAAAGAGTGTTTGACTTTTTCTATTTTAGGCAATTAGGCTAATTTGTGTGTATACTTGAAAGCGATATCTATGTTAAAGGTGACTTTCAAGCATAGGCCTCAGAATGAGAAAAAAAAGTTGGAGAAAAATTCATATAGATTAAGTTAAAGACTTTCAGCCTTTAAAAATCATCTCAAGATAGCTATCTAAACTTAAGGCAGATACCACAACTTCATAGTGTTGAACTTACTACTTGTTTCAATAACTTACTGGTTAAATTTTCTATCTTGCATATATTGATTCTTAGAACATTGGTTCACTCTGTAGAAAAACAAATTCCTGGGGCCCCTGGGTGGCTCAGTTGGTTAAACGACTGCCTTTGGCTCAGGTCATGGTCCCGGAGACCTGGGATTGAGTCCCACATCAGGCTTCCTGCTGAGCAGGGATCCCGATGTGGGGCTCAATCCTGGGACTCTGGGGTAGTGACCTGAGCCCAAGGCAGATGCTTAATGACTGAGCCACCCAGGTGCCCCTCCTTTTTTTCTTTTAAGTAAGTGGGGCTTGAACTCACAGCAGTAAGATCAAGACCTGGGCTGAGATCAAGACTTCAGCGCTTAACCAACTGAGCAAGCATCCCAGACAGTCTAGAAAAAAAAAATTCTTAATATCTCCAATCTTGTATATTTTTTTGTTTTGTTTGGGAGCCTGGCTGTTCGCCTAAGCATTTAGCACGTTGAGTTATTTGCGAACTATATGCTTAGAGATACGAAAATGAATAACATCCCTGTCCATTGCCCACGTTTAACCCAGATCTAGAGGGAAAGGCGGACACAAATAATCATCCAGTGTCATAGAGATAAGAATGGTGTGCTTCAAGAACTTTGAAAGAGACCCCTTGAACTATTTTAGGAGAAAGCTTTCTAGAAGAGACATTGCACTAGAGGATGAGTAGGAAGTTGACAAGTGAGAGTGGAGAGAATGGGTTCAGGAAGTCCCATGCTTGTGGGAGTTTTTAAATTGTATTATGTGGTGATAGGGAATCCTTGAAGGATTTTCAGTGGAGAAATGACTTGATCAGATTTACGGTTTTTTGTTTTGTTTTGTTTTTAAAGATTTTATTTATTTGACAGAGAGAAACACAGATAGAGAGGGAACACAAGCAGAGGGACTGAGAGAGGGAGAAGCAGGCTTCCCGCCGAGCAGGAAGCCCGATGTGGGGCTCGATCTCGGGTCTCCGGGATCATGACCTGAGCTGAAGGCAGCCGCTCAACCAACTGAGACACCCAGGCGACCCTCAGATTTACGTTTTAGAAAAATGACTATTATGAAGGGGTTATATTATTGCATGACCAAAGCTGAAGGTAGAAGGACCAGTGAAGAAGTTACTGAAAGGTGAGACTAATAAGGAAGAAGGAGAGAAGGAGGCATGGTTTCCGTATGTCCTGAGGAGGTAGACGTGAGTGGCCTTGGTATTTGATTGGGTATCAGTGGAGCCAGAGAGTGGTCTGACTCAACAGGGTAGGAATTTGTGGACGGTGGTGATAAGAGATTTGGAGTGTGGCATGGAGGCTAAGACGGCAGGCCAAGGCTGTGGTTCCAGTGAGTCATCATGCTGGATTGTCTAGAAGCCACATCAAAGTGCAGTTCTGAAACTTAGAAGAGTGGCAGGTACTAGGGGCATAGGTTTTAACGTCTTCTGAATATGATGACATTTGATGTTTCTGGAGTACATGAGATGACCCATTGGAGAATGTGTGGAGTGAGAAGAAAAGAGAACACCACCTTTCAGAAAAAGAGTTTGGGTCCTCTTAATGAATGTCTCTCATATGTGGGTTTTGCTTTTCCTTTCAATATAGAAATGGTCTCTGTAGAAAACTTGGAAAATACAAAAGTATATAAAGACAGCGAGATTCACCAACAATTCAGTTTTTGTTTTGCAAGAAGATCACTGTTAACTTTTGGATTATTTCTTCCAAGCTTCTCCTATGCATATATTCTCCACACCATTTCAGTACCACTGTATAGACAATTTTGCGTCATATTTTTCCAGTTAGCCGTTTAAACACAGTACTATCTTATAAAATTATAAATAATATTGCATTTAATGTTTCTGTGCAAGGAGTATTCCTCCTTTCATTATTTGTGGTTACAGTGTTTTCTTAGCATGGGTTCTTAGAGGTAGAATAACTTGGTTGAAAGGTGAACAAAGGTAAAACTTTATATTTTATTTTATTTTTATATAAAACTTTATATTTTATTCAATGTTTTTTTTTTTTTAAGATTTTATTTATTTGACAGAGAAACACAGGGAGAGAGGGAACACAAGCAGGGGGAGTGAGAGAGGGAGAAGCAGACCTCCCGCCGAGCAGGGAGCCCGATGTGGGGCTCAATCCCGGATCTCCAGGATCATGACCTGAGCTGAAGGCAGTCGTTTAACCAACTGAGCCACCCAGGTGCCCCTATTCAGTGTTTTTTAAGGTGGTATTAATATATACTCCCACAGGCAGCTCTAACATTTAAGGGTTTTATTGGAGGAAGAGTCTGTAAAGGAAGTGCATGGACCAGAAAGTAATGGCAGGAGAGAGACCTCCGAAGGAGAGGATTTCTAGAAGGAAGCGCTGACAGTAGTAAAGGCTGTAACGAGGTCACATGAGCAAAGGCAGACAGACCCATCAGGTTTGGTGCCTGCACGGTGCCGTAATGGTGGGGGGTTAGCGGCTTACAGTGAGCTGGGAAATGGACCAAGCGCAGGGAGGAGAGAGTTGGCAGATAGAGGGGCCGCAAGGACCGAGGCTGGGGATGCTGTTTGTTTTAAAAGATGAATGAGGCATATTTGTGCGGATTGGAGATGCTCGAGGAAGTGAGAGAGGATGGGGTCCCGAGCTCCAGGGCTGCCCCTTTTCCAGGGGCAGGAGGAAGGATCGTCAGGGTGTGGGTAGGATGCTAGGTGGCAGTGTTAGATGCTAGGTGGTAGATTCATTTGTCTGTGGAGCGGAAGGGAAGATGTGGAGAGTACAGGGAACGTAGAAACTTGAAGCTTGAGGTGAGGGCGAGCGGGTCCACCTTCTGAGGCAGGTGCCATTCAGGAGCGCTGTTGAAGGACAACCACGGGGCTCCCCAGGAGTGTCAGGGCTTCTCCTAGGGTTGAAACCACAAGTCTGCAGCTTCCGCTCCATGGCCCCAGGTGGTTTCTCTGGCAGGTGCTCAGAGCCCACGAGCTGTGCAGAAGCAAAGCCAGCAGCTGGCCATCTGAAAAAAATTTTCCCTCCAAGTATATTTAAATAACTTCAAAGTAAGTACAAGGAGGTTGATCCTCTCATAAATGAGAAAAAAGAAGCAGATTGGTTCCCATGGCAACTTCATGATCAAGCTGTGTCCCAGCCTTGATGCCACTTCTGCTCCCTACACAATTCATTGCTGCTTGTCGTTGAGTTTTACAGAAGTTGGTTAAAACAAACAAACGAAAGATTGGTTAAAAAAAAAAAAACAGTTTGTGTATTCTTGTGTGATACACCATAAACAAATAAAAACCGGGCACATAGGGTGAGTTAGGGAAAAGCAAAAAGTAATTCAAACTGGTGACAATACTGTGTTATTCTTGTATAAAACTACCGCATGTTACTGGAGGTGCAATCATTGTTTCATGGGCAGGAGTTGTAGAGGAGCAGTGAGAGAGAAAGGCAGCTGAGCGCTTACAGAAGCCACGTTCCTTTTCGTGCTCAGACTTTTGACATAAAGAACACTTTTTACAAAATTAACATCTAGTACAATTTTGTTTCAAAGTCAAATGGCTGTGCTGTGTCTCAAATCTTGCTCTAAATATGGGAAAAGGACAATATGATAGTTCGGGCTAATTGTGTGATATGGGAGAGGTTGGACAGTTGTCTGTTGAAACATCAATGGATAATTTTTTTTGATAATTCATATTTTTATGAGAAGAGTTCACATAGTTTGATTCTCTTTTATTTTTTGTTTTTTAAAATCTTTTTTAAGAAACATTTTATTTATTTATTTGACAAAGAGAGAGATCACAAGTAGGCAGAGAGGCAGGCCAGAGAGGGAGGAAGAAGCAGGCTCTCTGCTGAGCAGAGAGAGCCCGATGCGGGCCTCGATCCCAGGACCCTGAGATCATGACCTGAGCTGAAGGCAGAGGCTTTAACCCACTGAGCCACCCAGGCGCCCTGATTCTCTTTTTAAAATGTTATAAAGAAATAATTTCTTTTTCCAACTTACTATTATTTTTTCTTTTACATGGTTTTGAGTGACGTCAGTTTTCGATGGATATAAACAACCATTCTTAGGAACAGTAGCCATTAAGCTGATTTGAAAGTTGCTTGATAATGATGAAAAAAAATGTTATTTCCCAAAGAACTGCAGTAAGGCTGATGATTTTTATGCCAATGCAGGGCCACTTTTTTACTGCAAAAATTTCCCTATAACCTTTCCTGATTGAAAACATATTACTTGCTATTCAAAAACACAGGCAAATTAGTGAGGAGAGTTTCTAAAATAAGCTCAAGGGTTAGACATATAATTTGCGGATGACATGTCACGATGGTGAAGTGTATTTCCTTTGGCGTTTTGTTTTAAACCGTGGGGAGTGCATGAAACTCCCCGGTTGGGACCTCAGACATGTTTTTACAATTATAGAATGAGCACACTTGATTTTTAAAGGACTATTTCTTCCAAGTGTATACATTTTACCGCATAATGCTTATTTCTAACTGGATTTCTTTCTTTTCTTTTTTTTTTTTAAATATTTTAATTATTTATTTGACAGAGAGAAACACAGCTAGAGGGGGAACACAAGCAGGGGGAGTGAGAGAGGAAGGAGCAGGCCTCCTGCCGAGCAGGGAGCCTGATGCGGGGCTCGACCCCCGGACTTTGGGATCATGACCTGAGTCAAAGGCAGATGCTTAAGGACTAAGCCACCCAGGTGCCCCAACTAACTGGATTTCTTCTTGTATTTTATGATATGTGGTTTATTTAACTTTGCCTTGGTTCCTAGGAATTGAGGAAACGGCGTTCTTTGAAATGGTCATGTGGGAGCCTCTTTATTATGGGGCTGTTCTCTTAAAGCATATATGGTAAGGAACAAATACGAGATTTGGGGCTGCCCTACTGTACCATGACAGTTAAAGGTGCAAGAGACTGGCTTACATGGTCACTGCACCCATAGTGCGAGCTGGAAATAGCGACTGGTCGACCCCACAGTGAACAGGAGCGTGTTCTGCTGTAAGGAGGGAATCAATCCAGATGCAGCCTGACCATCAGAGAGCTAACGACAGAAGACGGTGACTCTTCAAACCAACAGCCTCTGCAACATCCCGAACATTCTGTTGCCTTGATCACTCTGAGATTCAGCCACTAATAGAACTACTTGTTTTCTTAGGGAAATGTAAAGAGAGAGATGAAATAACTTTTGGGGCAATTTTTTACATGGATATAATTTAAAATTTCCAGAAAGTTAAAATTTCCCATATACTTTTCACCCACATTCTCCGATTGTTTGGCATCCACCAGTGTTGGAGAGTGAACTGGAGACGTCATGCCCCGTTAGCAGTAATACTTCAGTGTGTTCTTCCTCAGGACGAGGAGAGTATCCTGTGTAACTACAGTGCATCCAACAGAAGCAGGAAATCTTACATTACATGACAGTCTTGTAGCAAAGTCCATATTTAGATTTTGCCATTTGCCTCCAATAATGTCTTTTATAGCAATTTTTTTTCCTGGCCCAAGATTCATATCATATCTCTTTAATCTCATTTAATCTTAATTGACTGTTTTAAGTGAAATGGAGGGGGACACATTTTTTGTTGCATGCATATCCATTTCAGCATCTTTTCTGAGACCACCAGATTTCTTTCTTTCTTTTTTTTTTAAGATTTTATTTATTTATTTGTTAGAGAGAAACACAGCTAGAGAGGGAACACAAGCAGGGAGAGTGAGAGAGGGAGAAGAGGCTTCCCACCAAGCAGGGAGCCCGATGTGGGGCTCGATCCTGGGTCTCCAAGATCACGACCTGAGTCGAAGGCAGTCGCTTAACCAACTGAGCCACCCAGGTGCCCCGAGACCAGCAGATTTCTTAAAAAATATTTATTTATTTGAGAGAGAGTGCACATGATCAGGAGGGTGGGCAGAGGGAGAGGGAGAAGCAGATTCCCCGCTGAGCAGGGAGCCCAGCCGGGGGCTGGATCCCAGGATCCTGAAATCATGATCTGAGCCAAAGGCAGATGCTTAACTGACTGGGCTGCCCACGTGCCCATGACAGAAGATTTTTAAAAAAATTTTTGTATTTATTTTAGAGCATGCATGTGAGTGGGGAGAAGGGCGAAGGGAGAGAATCTTCCTGCAGACTCCCCACTGAGTGCGGAGCCTGACATGGGACTCAATCTCAGGACCCTGAGATCATGATCCGAACTAAACCAGGAGTTGGAGGCTTAACTCACCAAGCCACCCAGGTGTCCCAGACCGACAGAAGATTTTGTGGAGCAGGTGTCACATAAGAAATACCTGTGCTTTGCATTTCACCAGTTAGTACCTTTTCAGCAGGTGGATTACTTGTGGGCAAGCAAGCGTTGGCTCCTAGGAGGTCCTGCTGTATGGATACTGCGTGTGCTGAGCACAGTATTAAGCTTCCTTGTGTTCAAGGCTGTGACTTTTTTAAAAAAATAATCTCTATAGCCAACATGGGGCTCAAACTCACGACCCCCAAATCAAGAGTTGTGTGCTTGTCTGACTGAGCCAGCCAGGCCCTCCACAGGGCTGTCTCTTAACATGTGTTAGCTACTGTTTCTTCATATTAATTATTTTGTATAAGTTCCTGAGGATATGGTTCCAAATTACTTCCTGTGCCTTATCTTTAGCTGAGGAAGGGTGAGAAATGGCCATCGTCTTTCAGCCTAAGGCCAGCAGTTCAGTTTCTTTTCACTGGGTTATGATGGGTCTCTGGAATATGTGAACAAAGCAACATATGCTTATGATTCCAAAATCACTCATGACCCCCACCATGTTTGTTCCATTGAAAATTGCGCGATAGTTTTCTGTACTGATGTTTCACTCTGTAGAAGTCTGCTGGGGTTGACATTCTGCTTCCAAGTCATTCCCACAAGAGATGACGAATTTTCAAATTGAGATTTCTCTTAAAAGACTCAGGGCCTGGGGACACCTGGGTGGCTCAGTCAGTTAGGCATCTGCCTTTGGTTCAGCTCATGATCCCAGGGTCCTGGGATCAAGCCCCACATAGGGTTCCCTGCTCAGTGGGGGATCTACTTCTCCCTCTCTCCCCTCTCCCTCTACTGCTCCTCCTTATTGTTCTCTCTCTCCCTTTCCCTCTCCCTCTTTCAAATATTATAAAAATAAAATAATATAAAACTCATGGCCTAAATGGAACACATAACTAAGGAATACAGTTCAGTTTTAAACAGGTATTTTGTTTAATGTTATGATTCTACAGAAGTGAGAATTGTGTTCTCATCTGTTCTCCTGTATTCTGTCTCATTTTCATTTTATGAATATTTGGGTGCAAAAGGATATATTGTTCCTTCCAGAGTTTACCTTGGAATCTGTTTTGTCTTAATATTGTCAGTCTCTTTCCCTTTTTAATGATTTGAAAAAAAAATTTTTTTAAATATTTTATTTATTTGACAGAAAGAAACACAGCCAGAGGGGGAACATAAGCAGGGGGAGTGAGAGAGGGAGAAGCAGGCTTCCCGCCGAGCAGGGAGCCTGATGCGGGACTTGATCTCTGGGATCATGACCTGAGCCGAAGGCAGTTGCTTAACCAACTGAGCCACCCAGGCACCCCAATGATTTGAAAATTTTTAATGGCTTTTGTATATAAAATTAACAGTTTTCATAAACATCACTAATTATTGTCACTCTCTCTTGCAAGAATGTATTTCTATTTCAGATGATAGAATTTCAACTGATAAAGCACAAAATTAGGTTCTTCATCCCAAGATAGATCGAGGTACTTACCTATAGATGATGTAATGTAGTAAGTCTCAGTGACACTCCTTGTCCACGGAGCTGACCCTGGTACGCTGATCAGATATGACCGGAACAGTAATGTGCCTGATCGCATGATGTATGTACACTTTTGGAGTGGTGCCTGAGAAGATGTTGCAGTAGGTAGTCTGCTATTTGACCTTTCTGAGGTCAAGACCAAAGCCACAGAGGTGTCACCCTATCAGCGAACTTGTCATTTCATCAAGCCGAAATTGCATTGCTGTCTGGTTCTTCAACTCTGAGGGACCAAGGCTGATGCAGAAACAAAGGCTTAGCTCTTTTACAAAGGAAGAAGAGCATCCTGTCTTAGCATTAGGTAGACAGCCCCTAGAATCATTAAACCACACTCCAGGCTGTTCTCGTACCCCTCTCCTGCCACTCGAGTGGCCGCCATACGAGTCCCGTTACCCTAATTTAGCACAGGTTTCTTTCCTATAATTTTTCAGGGATTCGTGTTTTGTAGAGTAAGATCATCAAACAATATTTTATTTTCTTTTCATGAGGGCAAAGCAAGGGCGTAGAAACCACCAGGCGAGTGGAAAATATTCTTGGAGTAGTAATGGCATCATTTCTGTGGTGATGGAAATATTCCGTATCTCCCACTGTCCAGTTCAGCAGCCACTCACCACATGTGGCACATGAGCCCTGGAAATGTGACTGGTGCCTCTGAGAAACAGAATTCTACATTTTATATCATTTTATCTGACTTAAATTTTAAAGTCATATGTGGTCAGTGGCTATCATTTTGGATTGTTCTAGCTAGCACTGTCATTCCCCAAGCTGAGACCCTTTCTAAACCCAGGCTACTTATCTTAAAAGTGAGAATTATCGGGGCGCCTGGGTGGCTCAGTTGGTTAAGCGACTGCCTTCAGCTCAGGTCATGATTCCGGAGACCCGGGATCGAGCCCCACATCGGGCTCCCTGCTTGGTGGGAAGCCTGCTTCTTCCTCTCTCACTCTCCCTGCTTGTGTTCCCTCTCTGGCTGTGTTTCTCTCTGTCAAATAAATAAATAAAATCTTAAAAAATAATAATAATAAAATATAGGTTTCTAATTACAAACACAATACATAGTTTTACAAACTTTAAGATTCAAGCAATGTATAAATACAGAATGTACAAAGAGAAATTTCCAGAATTCACATCCCCCATGCCATTATTGTTTGGCGTATGGTTCTTCTGTCTTTATGTACCCATATATATACAAGTATACGTATATACTAACGTTACTTTAAATTTGTTTTTCTAACAACTAAATCATACTGTATATACTTAAGCTTCCTTTTTTCACTTAGCCACATGCTTTATCTATTCATTTAATACACTAGTGTATTTCATACAATACAGTATTTAATCAGTTTAGTGGTGAGCCTATTTCAGTTTTTTGCTGATGAGGACACATCACTATACTAACAAATGTCTTTGTGTATACATCTGTGCCTTTTTTTTCTTGATAAAGATTCTTAGAAGTGAAATAAGGGGTCGAAGTGTGTATACTTTAATAACATGTTTATATTTATTGCTAGATTGCTCTATGGTGAAGTAACATTACTTCAGCAGAGCAGAATGAGTATTGGCATATTCATTTGGGGAAATAAAAAGCTTTATCATTGCTGACGGATTTTCTTTACGTCAATCCTAGCTTGGAATCAGCTAGATGTGTTTATGTGGATGTATCATTAGGGAACCGCCGAGCCTACATTTTGCCTGGAGTACCTCGAGGAAACCCATTGCCTTTTCTTTGGTTCTGATTGCTGGATCTGTGAACTACTTCTTTCCTTATTTCCATCTCTTCTATTCCCCTAAAAGGTAGGGAAGTAGAAAACTCGGTGACTCTGGATTTCCTTGGCATACAACACATGACTTACTTAGTGACTAAGAAACATAAGGCTAGTAGTCAGTACGAAGCGTTCCATTTGATTCATTCAACATTCCGTTACTGATTTGGCAAGTTTTTGTGCAGCTCTGAATACATCTTACATAAACACACGTCTCTGTTTTTTCCTTAGTCACCAGAGTTTGTTCTTTATAGTTACTCGGTGTGGTGTATGAGCTTTGGGATAAGATGGAATAAGTACTTCTTTGGCCACGAGTACTTTAAACCAAGGGTATTTCTTTTTTTCTTTCTTTCTTTCTTTCTTTTTTTTTTTAAGATTTTATTTATTTATTTGACAGAGAGAAACACAGCCAGAGAGGGAATACAAGCAGGGGGAGCGAGAGAGGGAGAAGCAGGCTTCCCGCCGAGCCCGATGTGGGGCTCGATCCCCGGTCTCCAGGATCATGACCTGAGTCGAAGGCAGTCGCTTAACCAACTGAGCCACCCAGGCGCCCCTAAACCAAGGGTATTTCATAGGCTCTAACTACACACACACACCACACACATATTTTGGCTTAAAAATTGAATTTAAAGGTGCCTGGGTGGCTCAGCTGATTAAGCAACTGCCTTCTGCTCAGGTCATGATCCTGGAGTGCTGGGATCGAGTCCCACATCAGGCTGCCTGCGCAGTGAGGAGGCTTTTTCTCCGTCTGACCACCACCCCCCATGCTCTCTCTCATCCTCTCTCTTTCAAATAAATAAATAAAATATTTTTTAAAATTGCATTTAAGAATAATTCCTGCCCTTAAAGAGAATTAGGAATAAAATAAATGACAGTGTTAACTGTGTGGAATTAAAAAAAAAAACTATATATTGAAAGAAATAGTAATTTGGTTTAGGTAGAATCTTGGAGAGCTTTCTGGATGAAATTGGATACTTAATCTGGGTTTTCAAGTTGGTGGATTTTGCAGCCTAGATCAAAAATGGGAGGTGCGCTGTGAATGAGATGAGGAGACTGAGGAGAAGGCCTGGAACACACGCCATGGGTGGAAGGTTGAATGCCGGCACCATCTTGGAGAAAGCATGTAGCTACCTGACCTGAGAAAGAATGCAGGTAGATCCTTGGTTGGGGATGGGGGGAAGAGGAAGAGAGAAAAAGAGTGGCCCCTTTAAGTATGTAAAAGTATGTAAAGATTTTGAGAAATAACTGAATATTTCCAAACAACAAAAATATCAGAGAAACCATCAATTCAGTGTGAATCTGACTCATAAAGGGCCCAAGTGATCTTGTCTACCAAGGCAATGCTGGACTTAACTAGCTCAGAAAACTTAGAAGCAGCTAAACCTCTCAGGCTTCACATCCCCTGGGCAATTGCTCATGTCCCCAGATGTTACCTGTCTCTTTGGATACCGTGTTTCTCCTGACTCACCTTATCCACCCATACTCCACCACATCCGTCTTCTCAGCCTAAAACAGCACCGTCCCACTGTGTAGCAGGGACCCTCACCATGCAAAAGGCCAGCCCTAGATGGGTCAAATTGTTCTCTTATTGCCCCATATTACAGACCCAGTCCTGGCGCTGCTGAGCCTTGCTGGAAAAAATTACACAGCTGTGTGTCAGTGGTGCATGTCAGTAAATTTATAGTTGCTAACCGCACTCGTCCTAAGGCTGCTGGGCAGGTGCCTGGGTGGCTCAGTGGGGTAAGCCTCTGCCTTCGGCTCGGATCATGATCTCAGGGTCCTGGGATCAAGGCCTACATTGGGCTCTCTGCTCAGCAGGGAGCCTGCTTCCTCCTCTCTCTCTGCCTGCCTCTCTGCCTATTTGTGATCTCTCTCTCTCTGTCAAATAAATAAAATCTTAGGAAGAAAAAAATAAATTATATAAAAAAATAAATTATATATTTAAAAAAGGCTACTGGGCATTCCTCCTGTGTCATATCCTAGTCCTCTCTCTCTTATTTCACAGAACACCATTTCATATTCTTTCCATTACCCACATATTTCTGTCCTGCCACCTCTCGCCTGCATAACCTTCCCGGTACTCAGAGAAATACTTCTTGAGACCGGAGTGTCCATTCCTGCTGGTGCATCTACACCTTGTGTCTCACCCCCCCACCCCCACTGCTGTGGGTCCTGTCTCTTCTCACCCTCACAGGGATGCAGGCCTCTCAGAGATGGTTTTGCTCATTTGAATATTAATTCTTCTGGGTCTTCCCCTCCAGCGTAGACACAGGCAAGACCTCCTGTTGCCCACTGTGCCCGGCTCCAGGAGAGCGCACCTGACTCGAGGCGACCCAATCACAGTTCTTCACCGGGATTTTGTATTTGAAATGAAATCCTGTTTCTCTCTCTTTTGGTGGGTAGAATTCAGAGTGTGTATATGTTGGAACTGTTAGGAGTCAGGTTCTTTTTTTTTTATTTTATTTTATTTTTAAGATTTTACTTATTTATTTGACAGAGAGAGCACAAGCAGGAGAAGCAGCAGGCAGAGGGAGAGGGAGAAGCAGATCCCCTACTGAGCAGGAGCCCAACACGGGGCTCGATCCCAGGACCCCTGGGATCATGACCTAAGCAGAAGGCAGCCGCTTATCTGACTGAGCCTCCCAGGGACTCTAGTTCTGCATGAGCACTGGAGAGTAGAAAAAAATGATAGAGAAAAATATGAATGAAATTATATCAGAGATTCAAAAACAGCATTTCTTGAGTTCTTCACAAGCAGTGATTCCCAGCCGTTTTCATGTCATGACCCACATAGGAAATGGTAATATCAGTACTGCCCGCTGAGGGAAATGGATAAGGCTGTGCTTACGGCTGGTCGGCACACCTGTAATCTGAGCACAGGTTAGGAAGCTGTATTCTGCAGGGTTCTGGGAGAGCACACCTGTAACCCACACCCAGGTGGGTCACCCTCTTCCAGTATCTGGTTCCAGTTCCTCGCCCGGATCCCAGTGTGTGGGTCCTATGAGATACCCACATAACAAGCTTCCCGTAGATGTCATTTCCTCCACGCTGCCTTCCTGAACTCCTAGGTGCCCTTTCCGTGTGCTCCAGTAACACCCTGGGCTCTGTACTCTAATTATCCCATTATTTGTATACCCTGTTGTGCTGTGAATCCTAAGAGGGTAGGAATCACATCTGCCTTTTTATCATTATAGCCCCAGTGCCTTGGACTGTGGTAACTGTCTCCTGAATGAAGGAATTATGTTCTGTGTGGATAAAAAGATTAAGAAGATTGCAGTTGGAACAAGGTCTTAAATATGCTTTCTTTCTAAGGGAGATAACTTTGAATGGGAGCCCTGGAAAGGAAAGTGCATGAGAACTGTGTCTTTTTGGCATTATCTGTCTAGCACTTTGAAATCTTGAAATCCTTCAGTTTCCATGAAATCTTTCAGTTTCTCATATTTTGACTTGAATTACATCTCTCAGTATTCATATTGGAAAATAAGACTCAGACCATTTTCAGAATAACAAATCTCTTGTGGAAAAAAATGCCTTAAAAAAAAAAACAACCACCTGAGAGTAAATATACAGGCATAACAACGTGGGCAATGTCTCTGCTTTGTGCGCTGGTCGGATTGCGTGTCCATTCTTGTCTATCAGCACTGAAGAGTACGAGGAGGGTCAGTTTCCTTCTTCCAGAGTGAGTCTTCTTACCTTGGGGTTCTTCATTCTCTTTCTCTGGAGGTAGCCCTTTACCTCTAATTCGTTGTCTGTTGCAGAATTTCCAGGTTTGCTCCTTCTCTTTGCTTTGGTGTGAGAGAACCACACCGTACGTGATTAAGTGATTGGTAACTGTGTGTGACCCCACATAACTTGGCCCAGGTTTTTAAAGCATTAGTCTCTTCTGGGGTCTTCTTTACTTCTTTGGTTCTTAGGCCCCACGACTATGACTTATTGTAATTTTGCTAAGACTCCAGTAAGCTTTGAATTCTGGCTGAAGTTTTTTCTTTATTCATTTTGTGGCTTTTGGAAAAATAAGGTTCTTCATTGGGACCTAGGCATATCTCTGTTTAACAGTGGATTTAAAAGCTGTCCATCTGGCGCTCTCCTACAGCTTGGTCTGCGTTCTTGGCTTAGACCTTAGTCGTTCTTGCTTTTGCTTCTTTTTGGTTTTTGACATTTCCTGTACTTTTGGTTAAGATTATGACTCTTCTGTCCTCCCTTTTCCTCTTCTATTTTTGTTTTGCATAACAACCATTCATTATCTTTGCAAAATTATATGATGAAAGGAGATACAGCTCAGCAACAATTATTTAACAAATCTTAAAAAAAAAACAATATATGAAGTCATAATCCTTCATAGGTTAATTTAAACATTTAATGTAATTTCAAATGAAGTCTCAACTGGATTGGGGTGGGGTCAGGTGGATAAGAGAGAATTTGGCTTAATTTCAAAATTAATCAGAAAAAATAAATACATCAGTGATAGGAAAGTTTGAAGAAGAAGAAGAAGATGGAGTCAGGACATAATTTACCACTGGTACTCTAATTAGTCCTTCGCTGTCCTGTTAACTTCTTTTAGTAAGTTATTATTATTTTTTTAAAGATTTTATTTATTTAAGAGAAAGCGAGAGAGGGCACCAGCCGGGGGAGCAGCAGAGGCAGAGGGAGAAGCAGGCTTCCCGTTGAGCAGGGAGTCTGATGTGGGGCTCGATCCCAGGACCCAGGGATCCTGACATGCGCCAAAGGCAGCCGCTTAACAGACTGAGCCACCCGTGAGCCCCTCCAGTTGCAGTGAAATGCTCCCAGGCTTGCTAGTGCTCCCTCTTCTTTTTTTCTTCCAGAGCTTTTTAACACGCTTGTTCAGCCATAAGACATCGCTCCTCCAGGAACTGTTTTCTCATTCCCCAGGTCCAGAGTAGGGGCCCTGAGCTCCCTGTCCAGTTCCTCTCACACATGTGACGGTGTACTGTCACTGTCTGGGACTTGTCTCCCCTTCTGTCAGCCTGTAGGTGCCATAAGGAGAGACCAGGGGTGTCAGGCTCACCATTTCAGCCCTAGGATGTAACACAACGCAGGTGCTCAGTGAATATTGGCCAAAGGCTACACACATTCCCCCATACAATGGTGTGATTATAAGAATAAGCAGACAGGGGCGTCTGGGTGGCTCATTCAATCAAGCATCTGCCTTTGGCTCAGGTCATGATCTCAGGGTCCTGGGAACGAGCCCTGCATCGGGCTTCCTGCTCTGCAGGGAGCCTGCTTCTCCCTCTGCCTGCTGCTACCCTGCTTGTGCGCTCTCTCTCTGTCTCTCTCTGTCTCTCTCTGTCTCTCTCTGTCTCTCTCTGTCTCTCTCTGTCTCTCTCTGTCTCTCTCTCTGTTAAATAAATAAATAAAACCTTTATTAAAAAAAATAAGCAGACAAATTGATGGAACTGAAAAGACAGCTCAGGAGACTGTTAGAGTGTAAAAATTTAGTAAGTGATAAAGTATGCATCATACATCCAAAGGGGAAAGGAGTATTTATTTGATAAGTGGTACTACCCCAGTGGGTTATTAGTTTAGAAAAAGGTAAGATTTAGAGATGAGTCCAGTACAATACCCCCAAAACAGGTTGCTAAGGAATTAAAGAATTAAATATTTTTAAAATCTGGAAGAAAATGCATGTGAATATTTACAGAGAAATACTCATATTTATAGGGAATACTTAAGAGAATATTGTAGAGAAAAGACATTTCTAAGGTAGGGCATGGTCACACAGTTGACCACAGAAAAGGTTTAAAAGCACAAAGTACATTACATCCTGGGAAATGATTCTAGTAAATATAATAAAACAAATAAAAATGTATTACATATATGATATATATTATGTATTAAATATATATCAAAGGAAAGGAAAAGAAAAGCTTAATATCTTGAATGAGAACAATTCTAAAGACCCCAGTAGGTAAGTGCACATGCAGAAAATGAAAGACCACTTGCAGAAGTGGAATATGAATATAAATATAAATAACTAAAAAGAAATATTTTTTTTTAAGATTTTATTTATTTGACAGAGAGAAACATAGCCAGAGAGGGAACACAAGCAGGGGGAGTGAGAGAGGGAGAAGCAGGCCTTCCACAGAGCAGGGAGCCTGATGGTGGACTCGAACCCGGGTCTCCGGGATCGTGACCTGAGCCGAAGGCAGTTGCTTAACCAACTGAGCCACCCAGGCGCCCCATAAAAAGAAATATTTTTAATTTTAGCAGCCATCACAAAAGTAAGTACTAAAACAATAAAATACTGATTTTTTTCTGTCCAGCTGATCAATAAATTTTTTTTTTAAGATTTTATTTATTTGACAGAGAGAAACACAACAAGAGAGGGAACACAAGCAGAGGGAATGACAGAGGGAGAAGCAGGCTTCCCACCAAGCAGGGAGTCCCGATACAGGGCTTGATCCTGGGTCTCGGGATCATGACCTGAGCCGAAGGCAGTTGCTTAACCAACTGAGCCACCCAGGCGCCCCTGTTGGTAGGGAGATTAAGCCAGTGAAACCATTACCTATTGCTAGGGGGAATCTACATTAATTCCCTCACATTAATGCCACTCTCTCTGTATCTCCCAGTCTGGGAACACATCTGTCCAGTGACTCAGCCCTTGTTCTCCAGCATATACACTAAGGAGAGAGGAGTTCACATCAAAAGACCTAAACAGGGTTGTTCCACGCAGCTTTAATGAAAGTAACCCCAACCTGGAAATAACCCAACCGTTCATAAACAGGAGACTGCAGTGGGCGCTGGGGGGGCTCAGTTAAGTGTCTGCCTTTGGCTCAGGTCATGATCCCAGCATCCTGGGTTCGAACCGCACATCGGGCTCTCTGCTCAGCAGGGAATCTGCTTCTCCCTCTTCCTCTGCACCTCCCTCTCTTGTCCATACGCTTGCTCTCTCTCTCTCATAAATAAAATCTTTTAAAAAAATAGGAGAATGCATTAATATGTTGTGGTATATTCCTGTATGGACTGTTGTGTAGCAATAACAAGAAAACAAATGAGTAACCCATACAACAACATGAATGAATCTCACTGACATCATGGTGAATGAAAGAAGAGATACCAAAGGAGCACATAGGAAATGATTCTGTTTATGCAGTGCAAGAATAGGCAACTTAATTGATAGTGACAGGTCAGAATAGTGGTTCCCCCCGGGTGGGTGAACTGACCATGACGGGTACAAGGGAGCCCTCTGGTGTGATGAAAACTTCCTATTTGTTAATCTGTATGGGGTGAGAGAGATCGATATGTATGTTCAGATTCAACAAACTTTACAATTTGTGTGAATTATCCCTTTACATTTCCAATAATAAAAAAAACTTGGGGGGGCGCCTGGGTGGCTCAGTTGGTTAAGCGACTGCTTTCAGCTCAGGTCATGATCCCGGAGACCTGGGATCGAGCCCCACATTGGCCTCCCTGCTCGGCGGGAAGCCTGCTTCTCCCTTTCTCATTCCCCCTGCTTGTGTTCCCTCTCTAGCTGTGTTTCTCTCTGTCAAATAAATAAATAAAATCTAAAAAAAAAAAAAAATTGGGGAAAAAATGATATGTGACCTTGGATAAATCATTTCATTTTCCTAAGCTTCAATTCTCACATCTAATTCTAATACTTACCTTGCAGGCTTATTCAATTTATGAGGTTTATTTATTATTCTATTATTAGAATATTAGAAATATTTTAAGTGCTTATGATGTGAAAATGGATCAGTTCAGTCATATGGTTGAAGAAATAGAAAACAAAACTCCCTTGTGCATTAAAAAAACTAATTCACACAAAAAATTTACTCACAAAATATATTCAGTGGATTAGATGTCTTTAGTTGATGGGGTTTGTTTTGTTTTTTCTTCCTATTTTTAGTTTATAGAAAGTTTTAATGAGCATTGCTTTTAGAATGAAACCTGTTAATTTCAAACATTAAAAAAATTTCAGTCACCTGGCTGGTCCAGTCAGTAGAGTTTATGACTCTTGATCTCTGGGTTGTGAGTTTGAGCCCCATGTTGGGGGTAAAATAAACAAAATTTCAGTCAATAGTAAGCTCAGTATGAGTCAACAGTTAGTGTGAATCTCTATTTTGATTTTTTTAAGTTAGATTAATTGAAGAGGACTAACTAAAACAAAGGAGTGATTGTGGTTTTATGGGTCACCATAGAACTCACCTCGGTGTTCAGAAGAAACACAGCAAGGATAGTTTATGAAAGAAGATGGAAAGAACTGGTCATGGTTCTCTCCGAGAAGAAATACTGAGAAGGATCTGATGGCTGTTTTCAAATTAGAAAGGCATTCCTGGGACAAAGAGTTTGTTGTGTTCTTTGTGGTCTCAAAGCAGGACGAGTGTCGGCAGGTAGAAGCCATTCCAGGGAACCGATTTCTGAGCTAAGAAAACTCTGTGTGGCAAATGCTATTCCTTCACGTATGAGGCATTGATGGAGAGCTTTTCTGTTGGAGGTACTCCGCTAAGTGTAGAGTTCAAAGAGTGAGAAAGACAGGGTCCCTTCAGGGAGCGTGTGCAGTGACGAAGGAGCCTGTGCAAACAATAAGCTCATGTTTTCCATGCTACAGTAGAAGTATGAACAGAATGTTATGAGGGCAAAGAGGAGGCAGCATTCTCTTCTGCCGGGAGTTGGAGGAGGTAACATTTCAGTCCAGTATTAAGGAATGGATGAATCAGTGTTGGCCAAGCAGTCATGCAGGGAATGGTGTCGGGGGCAGAAAACCAGAGCTGTGTTGGATGAACCTGTCAAGATACGCTTGGGACCAGATTGTTTAGGACCTTGTTTTGTAGGCTACAGGAAGCTCTTAAAGACATTTAGGAAAGGGAATGGTGTGTGTTTGGAGGGCGGTAACTCCAGCCATGGTGTGTGAATCCAACCAGATGAGGGGGGAAGGCCAGTGGCAAGATGGTAGTTGGGGGAGCGTCCTCTTCTCAGGGGGGCAGATGATGACGGCCCAAGAGTTGAGTGTTAGTGTAGTGAGGGTTTGAGCGCATAGCATGCATTCCTGAGGCAGACCTAAGAGATCTTGAAGACAGATTGTTTCATCGGTTCAGGAGGTCAAGCAGAAGAAAGAATGGGGGGTGATTCACAGGGTGCTGGCTTGCGAAACTGGGGATCTGCTAATCCTGACCTTACCCCCAGACACCTTTTGATCATGGTTGTAGGGGACAGGGGAGCGGGCACTTTCACCTGTCAGCTCCCTGAGGGCAGGTGCCTTATCTGTTTGCTCACTTCGGTCTTCCCCCTGACGGACAAGGAATGCACAAGCAAAGGAACAATGCGCCATCTCTCCTAAAGTGGCCCATTAATTTGGTGGCAGCTCGTGGACTTCTGTCTTTTGTACTTACTTAATATTGATCAGGTTAAAAATGATATCAAATACTAATGGAAAAGTGAACTCATTTGATCTTTGAACAAACACTTAACTATATGCCACACACCATTCTTGACTGGAAGAAACAAGAAACACAAAAACCCATGCCCTCGTGGAGTTTTTATTCTAGCGAGGGGAGAGAGACAATGAACATAATCATGAAGAGGGAAGGATGGTGCAGGTGCTGTGGAGGAGAAGCAGAGTGGGGCGAGGGAGGGTTGGGGGGGTGTTGTGCAGCTTACAGGGTGGTCAGGGAAAGCCTCACTGAGCCGGCGACGTATGAAGGAAGCGGGGACATGAGCTGCACAGTGAGGAGGAGAGAATTCCATGCAGAAGGAAAAGCAGACGCAAAGACCAGTGGGGTGGGAACTCATTTGGTGTGTTGAGAGCCACAGTGAAGAGGTCAGCGGGGCTGGAGGAGAGTGAGTGAGGGGAGGGAGGAAGGAGCCAGGAATATGGGAGGAAAGATGTGGCATGTTTCTGAGCTGCGAAGCCTCGGAGGGTTGGAGCAGAATGACATGTTCGGACTTAGGCAGTCTCAGAATCACTTAGAGAACAGACTGAAGAGGAAGCAGGGGCAGAGGCGGGGAAACCTGGCAGGAGGCTGTGGAAGAATCCAGGTGAGAGAGATGGTAGGGCTTGGACCACAACGGCCACAGCGGAGGCGGTGGTGGTGTGTAAGCAGGTTCTGGGTAGCGTCTGAACGTGGGTAGGTATTGCTGACAGATCAGCGGCTGGCGGGGGACAGCTGGCTTCAGGACAACATCGGGGGCTCAGTTTGAGCACATGACGTTTGACGTTTGAAATGCCCAACAGAGATGCTGGAGATGCTAAGGAGGCAGCTGGATCTGCTATTCCGAGGTTTAGGGGGCATGTCCAGGCTGAAGACATAGATTCAGTTCTGAGAGAACTTGTTAAGTGAATATAACTTACAACTCGAACACCCAAGAAGGGAGAGTTCCATACACAACAGCGCTTTAGAATCAAGTGCCTCGGGAAGGGCACAGAGATGTTATGTAGATCAGATAAACTGAAATGCTAACCTGTACCCAAGTTAAAAGTTGTGTGCATGTGAAAGGACAGTGCATTGTTTGTTTTTTTTTTAAAGATTTTATTTATTTGACTGAGAGAAACAGCTGGAGAGTGAACACAAGCAGGGGGAGTAGGAGGGGGAGAAGCAGGCCTCCCACTGAGCAGGGAGCCCGATGCGGGGCTCGATCCAGGGACTCTGGGATCATGACCGGAGCTGAAGGTAGATGCTAAACGACTGAGCCACCCAGGCGCCCCAGGACAATGCATCTAACCCCTATTATTTATCTTTGCTTTTTAGTTTTACTTTGAAAATAAAATATGCCTCTTAAGTCAATAAAATTAGTGAAATCTGACATTTTAAATGCAGTTGCCTTTGACCCCAGACTTCATTTCTTAGCTTGTTTTCCCCTTCTCGTTGGTATTTGTTAACAGATTTCAAGTTTAACAATGGTACAATATAATTAGGAAACAGTTCAGGGTTTACTGGTCTCTTAATCCCTAACTTATGAATAATAGCTGTCAAAAGATTGGGAGCTATGAGACATGAATAATTATTTTTATAGCTAAACATTTCATAATACATAATCACTAATATTTGATTTCACATTACTTAGAAGATCCTGAACAGTATTTACTTTAGTAAGAAATTATGGAAAATAGCATTTTGCTTGGTACTAGTGGTATGAAATGGGGATTTATTTATTGGTTAATGAAATGTTTTCCCTTCCTTTTAATATTTAGCCGTACATGCATGATGAAGTAGTATTTATAAATGTATCTGTTGTGGAAAGCTTTTTTTTTTTTTTTTTTTTTTTTTTTTTTTTTTTTTTTTTTTTTTTTTTTTTTTTTTTTTTTTTTTTTTTAAAGATTTTTATTTATTTGACAGCGAGAAACACAGTGAGAGAGGGAACACAAGCAGGGGGAGTGAGAGAGGGAGAAGCAGGCTTCCTGCCGAGCAGGGAGCCCGACGTGGGACTCGATCCCGGGTCTCCGGGATCATGACCTGAGCCGAAGGCAGTTGCTTAACCAACTGAGCCACCCAGGCGTCCCATGTTGTGGAAAGCTTTTGACCATGTGTGGGATTAGTCCAACTTCTCACGCACCACCTGAAAAAGAGGCTGAATTGGTGAACAGGTAGAACTAGATTCATGTTTTCCGAGAACCATTTATGGAGAGGCTATTCTGTTTCGGGCATTTCCTTTCAGCTAATAGGTGTTAGATGTAGAGAAACGGAAAATAGCATGGACAGTGGTGGAGAACAGTAGTGTAAGTACTCTGGGAGGGGAAGTGGAATCAAGACGCGTTGAGAGGCAGCCCCCACATGTTCTGCTCAGCCGCACGTCGCGGATGTACCGACAGGAGCCGGCACTCAAGTGACACTGGGTGTCAAGGGTGTCAAGGACAGGTCCAGCACCTTCCCTATCTTCACTCTGAGCAATAGCCCTCAATTATCTCCGTTTTGCACTTGGGGAAGCAGACGGAGAGGTGTGACTTGCTCAGGTTCACACAGCTAAGTGGTAGAGCCAGGATTTGACCTAAGTGGATATCACTCACTTTCTTGAGTACTTCCTTCCTGCCAGGCACTGTGCTGAGTGCCTCATGTACATTCGTCTGATGAATCCTGTTACCGCAGGTGGAATTTTGTAAGCCCCTGTTTTATACCCAAGGCTGCAGAAGCTTCGAGAAGCAGTTACCTGAATCACACTGTTCGTAAGTGGCCCAGCCAGGACAAGGGCTCAAGGAGGAGTCAGAGACTCTGCCACCACATTGCTTCACTTCAGAAAAGTCAGGAGATGGTGACAGACACTGTGCGCTTACGTGTAATGACTAAGGCACGCCTTGCTACCTGATCAGGCAGTTCACATTCCAGGAAGAGCAGCAGGTCAACATGAACTTATCTAAATGTTTGCTTAATAATAATATGTAGGGGCACTGGGTGGCTCAGTCAGTTAAGCGTCTGGCTCTTGATTTCAGCTCAGGTAATGATCTCAGGGTCAGTGCCCAGCATGGAGCCTGCTTCAGATTCGTTTTCTCCCTGCCCTGTCTCCCACCCCAAAATTAAAAAGAAAAAGAAAAAAAAAAAGAGTAATATGTAAAGATAACGTTCCCAGCATGTTGTATTAAGTCTAAAAAAATAATCCTCTGGGGCACAAAATGAGTTAATAATTGCAATATAGTATTTTCACTGCACACAATTCCAGTTATTTGCGTTACACCAGTAATTAATTACTTTGGGTTTTTTACTGTGTTTATTTAGATTTGAGCATATGTTACTTTGTAATTGATCCTAAGCCTTCATATTAAAAACAAATTAGTGGAAGCCTGATGATCACATTCCTCTTTAACAGATATTTTTAATGGGATTACTAAGATTTCATTATCTGAAAGCACTTAATGCTTGATCAGCATGGGTTCTCCTAAGCTGTGTTCACAAAATCAGAACAAAAATGAAATAAATTCCATCTGTGAAGATTTATCTTGCTGCCGTTATTGAAGGGTACTTTTCATAGGTTTTGTGTTAAAACTCAGCACGAGGTAGCACAGCAAAAATACCAAAGACTGTTTCTTTTTCCTCTAAGTGAATACAATGTGCTTTGAAAAAAAAAAGTCACTCTCTTTCTCAGTGGAATTTTGAAAGCATTTTATGATTTTATTAGCACTCTTATCAGGATGGCTGCTCAAAGCTATGCTGCATTCCATTAAAAAAAATTCATGACTCTGTTTTTTCTACCTATCTATTGATCACAGGTCAGTGATAAAAGAGAAAAGCTCATCCTTCTGTCTTTTGCACTCATTTCAGTTATCTTTTATTTATTTATTTATTTTTTAAGATTTTATTTATTTGACAGAGAGAAACACAGCCAGAGCGGGAACACAAGCAGAGGGACTGAAAGAGGGAGAAGCAGGCTTCCTGCCGAGCAGGGAGCCCGATGTGGGACTCGATCCTGGGACTCCGGGATCATGACCTGAGCCGAAGGCAGTCGCTTTACCAACTGAGCCACCCAGGCGCCCCTCAGTTATCTTTTAAAATCTTTTGCTGTAGAAAATTTAGAAAATGAGTTTTAGGAAAAAGAAAAAACCAATTCTTCTATTTAGTAATGACAGTTTTTAATATTTTGCATGTATTTGTGCAGACTTTTTTCCCCCTATCTATATAGGTATAGGTAAAGTAAATGCCTGTGTGATCTTAAAAATGAAAAACAGATTCATGCCATATTTAAACAGGTACAAAAGTATATCTTTCATGTATTGTTTAAAAACATTTTTTAAAAGATTGTATTTATTTGTCAGAGAGACAGAGAGAGTGTGCACAAAGAGGGGGAGCAGCAAGAAGCAGGCTCCCTGCCAAGTGATGAACCCAATGTGGGACTTGATTCTAGGACTCTGGGATCATGACTTGAGCTGAAGGCAGACACTTAACTGGCCGAGCCACCCAGGCGCCCTGTTTAAAAACATTTTTATGTCAATAGATAATATCTCTGTGGCACTATTTTATTTTAAAGTAGGCTCCATATCCAGAGTGGAGCCCAACTTGAAGCTTGATCTCACGACCCTGAGATCAAGACCTGAGCGGAGATCGAGAGTCACACACTCCACAGACTGAGCCCCTCCCCACCCCTCCCCAGCGCCACTTTTATCAGCTTCATGCTCTGCTGTGTTTCAGTCAGTTCTGCCTGCCCCACTGTCATCCAGTGTGAGCAGGAGTGCTGTCCTGTTATACATTTTTTTTGTGGTATATGCAGTAATAATTATGTCATGATGAATGGCATTTTCACTGGATGGAGGAGTTTGCATTTATGATGAATGTCTTGATTTCACCCCACTTACTCAGAACACAAGTGAGGCAGAAAAGGAAAACTTGATTTCACAAAAGCTGAAATAGATTAAGTGTCATCAGTTCACCTTATTTGTAGGAGACTATCTCAGGGCTTGGGGCTCTTTTTCCCTCTAACTTTAATTAGGACTCTAAGACTAAGGTTTTTTCCAGGTTACTTGGAAAACAATTGGTGATATCTCTCTTAAAATGACTGAATCTCTTAGGTCAACTCTTATTCATAGAAGAAATTTTATTTGATTAACAATAAGGGGGGTAGAGAGAGACCTTTTATAATAGGGCCGCGTGCTAGACACCATTTGTTCCCACTTCACCAAAAACCCACCAGACGAGTACTGTGTGGTATTGTGCCTTTCCTCATGTGCTGAAGAAACAACAGGAGACTCAAGCTGCCATTAAGGCCAGTGATACAACTGAGCTACTGCCTCAGGAATGACCAGAAGCCCTCGTTTCTGGGATTCATGCGGAGGTGCAGGCACAAATCAAAGTAGGAAAAATAACTTTTCTTTTCTTTTTTTTTTTAAAGATTTTATTTATTTATTTGACAGAGAGAAACACAGCTAGAGGGAACACAAGCAGAGGGACCGAGAGAGGGAGAAGCAGGCTTCCCACCAAGCAGGGAGCCTGATGTGGGGCTCCATCCCTGGTCTCTGGGATCATGACCTGAGCCGAAAGCAGCCGCCCAACCAACTGAGCCACCCAGGCGTCCCAAAAAATAACTTTTCATTTGGGCACGTGACTTTATCCTTGTGTTTGAAATTGAAAATGGGTATGTCTGATGTTCCAGTAAATACCTGCTTAAAAAAAAAAAAAAAGTGTGAGGATAAAAGTGCCCTGAGAAGCCCTTGCTCAAAAATCCCCTCCCTGTAACCAGTTTCCTGCGCCAGTGCCTGCTCCGCCCCGCCCAGTTTGCCGACTCTTTTTTGCTATTTCAAGATCTCATCTTAAAAGTAAATGTTTTGTAGTTTATTTTGGCATCCACCATAGCATATTTTCTTTCTGTCATTTCCATTTTTGTCCCTAACTTGTTTTCTCCTGCCTGGCGGGAACTGGGGCGGTGTGGCTCAGGGGGTCCCGGGCCTTGGCGTCCGACCTGGGGTTGACATCATGACTCCGTCATTTATTGATAGCCTGGCTTGGGGCACACGGGCTCAACTCATGTGTGCCTCCGTTTCCCCAGCAGTAAAATGCAGAATTAACAGGACCGGTAATACACAATATAGCTCCCAGAGGCTTGTCATGAAGTTCAGAGGAGGACAATGCATAGAAAGTGGCAACGTGTACTCATAAA
Source organism: Spilogale gracilis (assembly GCA_004023965.1). Lineage (NCBI taxonomy): Eukaryota > Metazoa > Chordata > Mammalia > Carnivora > Mephitidae > Spilogale > Spilogale gracilis. Next base: position 72,968 of record PITA01003607.1, read on the forward strand.
CGCTTCCCCTTCTTTAAGTGATAGGAGGTAATTGACTTCACTCAGTGGCTTACAGTGCGTCGTCCCTCCACCGCTCCCTCTCCCTGGTCCTCACCCTCATTCGCACTTGAACCCAGAACTAAAGAGAACATTGGAACAGGCCACGCCTCTGCCAAGAGCCTTCCCATCCTCTGGTTCGCTTGTCCACATCCACACCTGTTTCCTGTCTCCTCCTTCTAATAACACAGAAGAATCAAACCAGGGTCTGATCTGCTTACACGAAACAATTACCTCTTATTCGGAGCCTTTCTGGAAAATAATTCCTGCCATTTGTATCCCATCCCTGCCTTCCATGCCAGCTCATCCCATGGAGGCTTTTACTTGAAGTGTTCTTCAGTGTGCTTATAACCTCTTCCGTGCTCAGTGTTTTTGTTCTTTGCCTGGTATTTAGCGGTTGGTGATCCTGTGCTTTCACCAGTGGTGTGGTTCTCACTGGCTGGTTTTTGATGCTTTCCAATGTTGTCCGTTTTCTTTAGCAAAAGGGCACTTAATAAGTGAGGAGAGGCATCACGTTATACCTGACAGTCAGATTTCTGGAAATGTTTGCTTAAATGAAAAGGTTTTTTAGTTTTTTGTATTTTTTTAAGCTTGTGCTCTCCTCATTGCTTTGGCATAAAAGATAATTCCTCGTGTACGTAGTCACTGAGCATCTATTTTGTGGACCATAAGTTCTAGAGAGTTTATCTTTAAACTTAGTGATGCCTTTTTTTCCCCACTTTCTTTGGGTACATGTTAGTTGAAACAGATTAAAGGTTGGACAGAGGGCTAAGTAAGAACTCGTGCTTTTTAAAAATAGTGTTAAGGCTACCTACTAAATTTTTATTGTGGTAAAATAAATGTAGTATAACACTTACCATTTTAATCCTCTCTGCATGTACATTTCAGTAGCATTAAGCAGAGCCGTCAGCACTGTCCGTCTGTGGAAGCTCTTCACCATCCCAAACCGAAACGCCACGCCCATCAAACGCGAAGTCCCCGCCTCGGCCAGCCGGCCCCCAGCCCTGGCGTCCCCTGCTCTACTGCCCGTCTCTGTGAACTGGACCACTCTGCTGGACTCGCGCAGTCTGTGTCCTTGTGGGACTGGCTTCGTTCAGTCACCATAACGCGCTCGAGGCCCCTCCACGCCACCTGGAGCACGGGCCAGAATTTCCTTCCATTTTAAAGTTGGACAATATTCCATCGTACACATAGCTCACCCTTGAATAACAAAGTTTGAATCGTGTGGATCCACTTGCGTGATTTTTTTTTCTTGGTAAATGACCTTACAGCACGGTAAATGAATTTTCTGTCCCATATGATTTTCTTAAGAACATTTTCTTCTCTCTAGCTTGCTTTACCAGAAGAGTGTCATATGTAATACATATAACACAAAATACGAGTCAGTCGACTGTTGTTGGGAAGGCTTCCTGTCCACAATAGGCTATTAGTAGTTACGTTTTGGGGGAGTCGGAAATTATGCACCAACACTCACCTGTGTGTGTGGGACGGGGTTGGCACCAACCCCCGCATTGCCCACACGGCAGCGGTCTGTACCATGTCTTTTTCTCCGTCATCCGTTCATCCACTGATGGACATCAGTGTTGCTACTCTGTTTAGTTGCTCTTTCCACTTTAAAATCGGATTCATTGAGAGTTTTTGCTGTTGTAAGAGTTTTTAGATTATTTTGGATATTAGCCCTTTATGAGGTATATGATCTATAGGTATTTTCTCCCATAAGTGACCTTTTCATTCGGTTGATAGTTTCCTTTGACGTAGTCTCACTTGTTTAATCTTTATTTTCATTTTGTTTGCTTCTGGTATTAAATCCAAAAAAATTATTGCTGTGATTGACATGAAGGAGCTTACCCACCTATGTTTTCTTCTAGGAGTGCTATGGTTTCACGTCTTAGAATTAAGTCTTCTACCCATTTTAAGTAGATTTTTGTGTAGGGTACAAGATAGGGGCCCAGTTTCATCCTTTTGCATGTGGTTGCCGATTTTCCCCAGTACCATTTATTTTTATTATTTTTAAAAAATATTTATTTGACAGAGCGAAACACAGCTAGAGAGGGAGCACAAGCAGGGGGAGTGAGAGAGGGAGAAGCAGGCTTCCTGCCGAGCAGGGAGCCCGATGCGGGGCTCTATTCCGGGACTCCATTCTGGGACTCCAGGGTCATGACCTGAGCTGAAGGCAATCGCTCAACCAACTGAGTCACCCAGGCGCCCCTCCACTGGTCTGTTTTTATGCCAGTACTGTAGTGTTTTGATTTCTGTAACTTTTTAATATAGTAAAATTCTATTAAGGAAACACCACTTCCATCAGGCTCAGGCAATTAAAAACATCACAAGCATTTCAAAACTCTGTGAATATGAGCATGTTACCTTACTTAAAATTCATCCTGAAATAAGAAACAACTTGTGTTATAAAGTGATGTAGTGTGGAAGTTTTTAATAGCACTTAATTTGGGTGTGAAGGTGTCCTACACAAAGCTGAATAAGCTCAACAGTATTTCTCATATCACAATTTTCAAAGAAGCCACAGCTGAGATTGCAAAGATATGGCATTCTTTGGATAAAACCTCTTTTAATTAATTTTTCACATTTTTCTTTTAATTTCATTTGCTTTTTAAATCCCCCCCTTTTTAATTCCTATAGAAAACATGCTAGTGACATTCAATCTGAATGAATTAAAATGTGAGATGTCCTCCCTCCCCTTTCTTCCACCAGTTCTACTCCCCAAAAGTAAGCACTGGGAGTTTTTTTATTTTTTTATTTTAATTTTATTTTTTTAAGATTTTATTTATTTGACAGAGAGAAACACAGCCAGAGAGGGAACACAAGCAGGGGGAGTGAGAGAGGGAGAAGCAGGCTTCCCGCCGAGCAGGGAGCCTGATTGGGACTCGATCCCAGGTCTCCGGGATCGTGACCTGAGCTGAAGGCAGTTGCCCAACCAACTGAGCCACCCAGGCGCCCCAGCACTGGGAGTTTGATGGTGTGCCCCTTTCCAGAACATGCAAGCATTTGGACAGCCAGCTAGTTATATATCTGAGGAGAGAGCAAGTAAGGGAGGAGGAAGAGGAAAGAGAGGGAGAGGATAAGAGATCGTGTGGGTTGTTTGTGCACACATGTGTATACTTGAATGTAGTTTCAAAGTAAAAAAGGGACCGTGCCATAATAATGTTCTGTAGTATGGTTTCTTTTCCACTTAATGCAGTATGTCCTTAACCTTTTCCTCTATCAGTATATGGAATTCTGCCTCATTCTTTTTTCTTTTTTAAATATTTATTTATTTATTAGAGAGAGGGAAAGGGGAGGGGCAGGGGGAGAGGGAAAGAGTCTTAAGCAGACTCCACGCAGAGCATGGAGCCCAGCATGGGCCTTGATCTTAGGACCCTGAGATCACAACCTGAGCTGGAACCAAGAGTTGGATGCCCAACCAACTGTGCCACCTGGGTGTCCCTCATCCTTTCCAGAAGCTTCATTCTATGTCACTGTTTGGGTATAGTCATCCCCCAGTCCGAGATATCATGTTGTTTTGACATTGCAAGGACACTGTAGTGAAGACTCTTGTATATGTATTTTTGCACACTTGAGCCAGGATATGTCTGTGGGAAAGATGCCTACAAATGTGATTGCTGATCCATTTGCCTAAACACACATACTCATCATTCTAAGGCCCTTTGGTACAGTTTACCAAATTGCTATCTCAAATGCTTGTACCTATAAACCAAAAATTTATCCCTTTAACACTAGATTTTGTGATTGTAAACCACTTTTGCTGATCTAATGAGTGAAAAATGGCATGTTATTATTTTATTGTACATGCCTGGATTGTTAGATTGAATGTCTTTTCTTAGATGTATCAGCTATTTACATGCTCCAAAGTGCCTTTTTTTTTTAAGAGTGTCATATTTTTATTGGTTTGTTTTTTCCTTAAAGATTTTATATATATTAAAAAAAAAAAGATTTTATATATTTGTCAGTGAGAGTAAACACACACAGGCAGAGGGAGAAGCAGGCTCCCCGCTGAGCAAGGAGCCGAATGCAGGGCTTCATCCCAGAACCCTGGGATCATGACCTAATATGAAGGGAGACACTTAACCAGCTGAGCCATCCAAGCACCCATATTCTTATTGATTTTTTTCTTCTTTTTTCCTTTTTTTATTATGTTCAGTTAGCCACTGTACAGTACATCATTAGTTTTTGATGTAGTGTTCAATGATTCACTAGTTACATACAACACCCAGTGCTCATCTTACTGGTTTTAATAACTTTATATGTATTACTTCTGTGTACTCTGTAAGTTGGAAATGTTGTTCATTTTGTTCTTTTAGCTTCATGTGTAGTAACTTCTGCCAAAAAAAGTTTTTAAATTTTTACGTCGTCCAATCTGTCAACTTTTTACAGCATCTGGGTTTGGTATTGTGATTATAAAGACCATTCCAAATCCAAGATTATGAAAATATTCATCTACTTCTATGTTTATTGTTGAACTATGAATGCATTTGCAACTTACCTTTGAGTAAGATCTGAGAGTAGAGAGCTATTTGTTTCAGTGTAGAGATTCACTTGTCTCAGGGAAGTTTATTGAATCATCTATCCTTTACTCATTATTTAGAAATACCACCTTTATCACACACCTTCCGTGGGAATGGGTTCTGTTTCACCGAGCTGCCTGCCCTGCGGGGGGACAGTTCTGTGTAGCGAGGTCGACCCCAGAGTACCAGCTCTGGGCAGAGAGGCCCTGGGCAGACTGCCATCATGTGCTGGCTTTGTGACCTCAGACAGTGATGCCGTCTTCCTCTACCCCAGTTTTGTCATCTGTAAACTGGGGTGGTGTCCTCGCTGCTTTGCAGGGGTGTGAGGTTCCAGTGGCAATACCTGGAAAGCGTTCAGGGCAGCGGCTGGTATGTGCCGAGCCCTGGAAGAACAGTAAACTGTTCGTATTAACGGGACTACCGTACCCACGATAGCTGACCCTTCCTGCTGCGCCTTGCTGTGTGAAAGGACAAAAATCTCTTGATTGTTCTTTACTTTCCTGAAGTTGAACTTTGAAACCAGCTCTTCAAGTTTCGAAATGAAAGTTCCTTAAGATTTTGACTGTTAAACTGCGTTGATGAGGTCAGTTTGGGGAGAGTCGGTATCAACTTTCAGAGTTGCTTTGTTCCAGATGAGTGTCCTGTGTTCGACATGTAGTTTGATTTTACTTTGTGATCGTTCCGAGTCTTGCTTTGTGCCTGGCAGTTTCCTGGTAGGACAGATGGGTTTGGTTTGAGTTCTGATTTGGAATATTTTTGGGTTTTGCTTGCTTAAATGGTTTTTATCCTACGTCCAGTGGCTTTATGTGTATTTTCCTTCTGATTAATTTGGACCCTTACAGCTAGTTTTAGGGTCTTTTATTTCCTAGTAGTTAGATATATAACTATGAGTTGACATTCCCTTCTCCCTTTCATCACCCGATTTTTGATGAGCTACATTGCTGTTACTCATTTTTCCAATGATTTTCTGTTAGGATTTTTTTTTTTTTTTTAATGGGCTAGAGCCCCATCCCCAGTGGCTTAACCACATCGGGGCTGTCTTCCTCAGAGGTGGGCAGTTGGGCTGGTTTCATGGCCACCCAGTGTCCCCAGTCACCCTGGCCCTTGGTGCTCTGCCACCTGGCTGTCCTCAGTTCCTGATGTTTCCGGGGATGGTCGGTCTGCCATCTGCAGTCTGGACAGGAAGAAAACAAGGAGGATAAGGAAAAGGGGGCCTGTGTTGGAGCAAAACTTCCTAGAAACCCTACCCTTAGGTCATACTGGCCAGGGCCGTGTCATATCATCACCTCGGCTGTCATCCCTCGCTGGGAAAGTGAATGTTTTTAACTGGGCACCTTGCCTCCCTGAACCAAACCCAGGCTCTGTCAGTATGGAAGAAAGGTAAAAGGAGATCAGGGAGGCAGTTAGTTATATGGGCACAAGCCTACATTTATCACTTTTCAGTGATAACATGTACTCGTCAGGGCAGAGACCACGAGCTGTAAAGACAACCTCCTGACCCCCGTTATGGAACACGAGCAAGTCAGACTGTTTGAATGATCACCTACCTTTTCTTCCTCCTCTGTTTTCCAAATTTTGTTAATTATGTTATCATTTCTCATATATATGTGTGTGTGTGTGTATATATATATGTATGTATATATAATTCTTTTGTAACACTTTTATTCTCTCATGTAATGAATCCAGTATCTGCCTCTGGTCCTTTTGCTACAGTTTCTTCCTTCCTCCCTGCCATTGGCATCACTTCTCTTTAAGTCTGTTCAGAATGGGCCCAGGTGAGCTAGTCCATTTCCATCGTGTACATCTTCCAAACACTGCCTGAAGCCTTGGTACTAAAGTGACCATTTGGGCATGAAGTTCTTCAGCCCCACTTTCTTTGTATAATCACTGTCGTGCTGTTTTCTGAAATGCAGGATGATCTAAAGTCTGAAGCCAGCCTGATTTTTCCTTTATAAGCGTCTGTGGCCCGATTTATTTATTTTTTCTTTTTCTTAATGGTCATAGAATTAGTATTTTTGTTGTAGACACAACACGGAGGCAGAGCAACCTCGCTGCGTCCTGCTGTTCATTCCTCTCTATTAGTTTGCTGTCGAACACATGCCGCCTTTCAACATGACCACTCAAGGGAACTTGGTGAATTTCTTGAATGATGTTTTGGAATACCTTCTCATCTCTCTCTCTCCTTTCCTCTGATCTTTTTTTTTAATTCTTCCCCATTTTCTCACTTTTTCAGGCTCATCTTTCACAGCCCCTGTCATGTTTTCAGTGGGGTATTTGCTCCTTTTTGGGGCTCCCCAGTGTTATTTTTTTAAGGTGATGACTTGATTTTTTTTTCCTTTTTTTTAAAGATTTTATTTATTTGACAGAGAGAAACACAGCCAGAGAGGGGGAACACAAGCAGGGGGAGTAAGAGAGGGAGAAGCAGGCTTCCCGCTGAGCAGGGAG